>CAODLS010569131.1:0-15714 GCA_948243855.1 Flueggea neowawraea | reverse complement strand
AAATAATTATCCAAAAATAATTATTCCCAAGAATAATTATCCACTAATAATTATTCAAAATAATTACTCCAAATATAATTATCCCAAAATAATTATAAAAATTATTCGGGGTATTACACCAACGGTCAGATTTACTTCAACAAGATTAAAATAAAATTGTGTTTAGTGAAAAGCTGAGTAGGCGTCTCACAGGATTCTTAAAGTAGCTACTGGGTTAAGGATGAAAAAACTGAGAGGCTAAAAACTAGGGACTTTAATAAAATAACAATAAAAACGCTATGCAGGCGTCTTGCTGGACGACCTCAGGGACCGTGAGTTACGAGTAGCTTTATTCCGAATTCACAAATCCAGGCCAAACAATGCCCTTAGCATCAGCAGCCAAAAATTCATACAATTCATTGGGTGGAAAGTCGAAAATATTAAAATGCCCATTAGGAAGCAAAGCTCCTTTCTTCGACAGCCAATCTGCACAACTATTTACTTCCCTGAAAAATTTATGAACTGAGGGTTTCCAATCCAGCAACATCAAGAGCCTCCTGCAATCCGCAATCATCCCTGTATAGGGACCATGCGCATCTCCTGGTTCTATTAACCAGTTAAATAAAGTCTGAGAATCCACCTTTACCATCATTTGCGTCACAGTAGCCAATAGGAGCCCCTTCCAGGCCGCATAGAGTTCGGCTTGAATCGCAGTAGCTTTCCCAACTAAACACATAAAAGCTTGTATGAACCGACCCCGTGTTGTCCCAAAAAAATGCCTCCGCCACCCGCCAAACTTGGATTTCCTTATGCCGCCCCATCAGTGTTGATCTTAACACAATTCAGCGGTGGGGGCTTCCAACCCACCAAAGCTTCTTGTTTTTGTCTCGCATGAACTAGTCTTGTAGTGCAAACAACTTTGGGCCGATAGTAGTCCCTCACCTGTTGACGGATAAACCAAGCTCTTTTGGAAGGGATGTTTTGATCATTGTCAAGACAACAAATGTTTCTCCATCTCCAAAGCTACCATAAAGTTGTAGAGAATGTTGTAGCCCATTCTTCATTCCTGCTTAGATTATGTAAAATCCAAGTCTGGATATCACCATGGTAGAACTGAGGGTAACACTGTTGTACTCTCAATTCATCCCACACCTCTTTGGCTTTTGATCAATCCCTCAAAATGTGGACACAATCTTCCAATTGATGTAGACAAAACGGACAGTCCCCATTGGCAGTTAAGTGTCTTCTCATGCGATTAGCATTTGAAAGAGGACCATTGTGTAACACCTTCCACGCAAAGCTTTGGATTATCCTAGTAGTATTCAGAGTACAAACCCTTTTCCACAGATCTTTATGAGATTAATCAAGCTCAGGTTGTAACATTGTCATAGCCGATTAATAGAAAATTTTCCTGAGGAAGAGCCATTCCAGTAAATAGAATCCTCAATACCTGGGTCTGAGGAGACCGCATATGAAGCTAAATCAGTAAGCACACTTGCAGGTAAAAGGTTCCTCAACACATCCCAATCTCAATGGTCTTGCACCAGTATTGATTCACAGTTTTATAGAGTTCCACTTTATGTATGGGGGTCTCAACTTGAGATAGAATAGATGAATTTCCCATCCAGTAATCAGTCCAAAACTTGATTCTCGAACCATTGCCCAACCTCCACTGCTTACCATTCTGTACCAAGTGCTGAGCCTGAAGTAGCCCCTTCCATGTATTGGATGAAGCAACCGAGGAGGAGGAGGCAGTGTCTGGATCACCATATTTGGTTTTCAGCACTCTTTTCCATAAAGAGCCATCCTCAAACTGAAAGTTCCACCCCACCTTAAACATGAAAGCCTTGTTCAAGTGACTAGCTGAGTGGATGCTGAGGCCGCCACATTCAATTGGTTTGAACACCTAATTCCAAGCTACCAGATGCATTCTTCTTTGCTCACAACTCAATCCCTAAATGAAACCCCTCACCTTCTTATCTATTTCTTTTCAGACTGATATGGGGAGAATAGCAGTTTGCATAACATACATCGGGAGCGCCGATAGTGTAGACGTCGACAGGGTTACCCGACCGACAAAAGAAAGGTACTTGCTTTTCCAACCCGCTAGCCTGCCATTAATTTTATCCAGATGATAGGATCAACTATCACTCAGCAAATTAGATAAAAAGAACAGATATGAATGTGGAAGAATGATGAAATAAAAGTGGTATTTTTATTAGAAAATTGGAAACAAAACAAAGATATTCCCAACGGCATTCGAGAGGCCGCGTTCTCTCACAAAATCAGATCTAACAATTTATAAATCACGTATGACCCCTACCTCACAATCCTCTCCCTATTTATAATCATCACCTCACAGCTTTGCCACCTCACTCTTTAAAATATTTTGCACTAAAACATATATTAACAAGTATATAAACTAGTATTATTTAGCTCTAATCCTAGGATCTATCACCAGAATTGGTTGATACTTTTCCCTCTTCCTCTTGGAGTGTTGCGTAGGCATTCCTAGATATTTCCCAAAATCAGTCACAATTGGAATCCCTAAAGCCTCTGCAATAGCTGAACTGACTGCGGGATTTGTTGAATGTGAAAAACAAATTTGGGATTTGTCGAAGTTAACTTTGGCACCTAAAGATTCACGGGAAAGGTCAAGGCATTCCTTGATAACAGTAAATTTATCTAGAGATGCCTCAGCAAACAAGACAAGATCATCAGTAAAGAAAAGGTGTGAGAGCCGCGTCCACCCCTGCAAGCCTCAACTGGCTTCCACTGCCCAGCCACAACCGCTCCCTCTATTAGATGGTAAAGTCTTTCCATACAACACACCAAGAGGTAAGGAGACAGAGGGTCACCTTGATGAACTCCTATCGATGGCTTAAAAACTTCCACATGACTTCCATTCCATAATACAGACATAAAGGTCGTCGTGACACACTTCATAATCATATTTATCAAATGGAAGGGCAACCCTATTCGCAGCAAAGTATCAACAAGGAACGATCAACGAATTATATCATAAGCTTTCTTTAAATCGATTTTCAGCGCCATCATGCCCTTCTTTCTTGGCCAAGTTCTCATTGTGTGAAGAACCTCCTGGACAATCCGTATGTTTTCATGGATGCTACGCCTAAGAACAAAGCTCGTTTGTGTCAGATCTATCAACTCCGAAAGGACAAACTTGAGACGATTAGCAATGGCCTTGGTGACAATCTTGAAAACCACATTGCATAGACTAATTGGCCTTAGTTGAGAGAGGTACTGTGGACTCTTAACTTTGGGAATTAGTACCAACAGAGTTTGATTGACATCTTTTAGGCTCTCTCCATGGTTGAGGATGACCATGATCTTGCTGCATAGTCCCGGACCAATCATATTCCAGTTCTTTTGGAAGAACACAGCTGGGAAACCATCCGGGCTTGGCAATTTATGAGGTGCCATGTCAATAAGAGCTTGTCTCACTTCCTCAACTGAAAATGGTTTATTCAACACCTGCAAATAAGGAACACCAATAGGAGGAAAAACATTAAGTAGCATAGTCTGCACAGTATTATGATTCTCCTCTGCATAGAGATGTTGAAAATAATTAGAAACAAGGTCAATAAGTTTCCATGGCTCTGATATCCACTCATCCACTTAATCTTTCAAAGCCAAGATACGATTGTGTTTCCGTCGAATAATAGTGGAGGCATGAAAGTACTTAGTGTTTTGGTCCCCCTTCATACCTAGATGACACCTCAACCTTTTGAAACCAATGCAAATTTATTTGCTCCAGGGTCAGATAAAGCTCTTGTTGTAACTCTCGCTCAAGATCAATTAGTCATTGGTTGCTACGAATACTAAGGGCTTTCTACAGACCCTCAATCTAGCCCATAACCGTCTCTTCCACTGGTACAAATTGCCAAAGACCTATTTATTCCAATTTCGTAATTCCTTTTTAAGGAATTCTAGAGAGGTGGTGAGAGGTTGTCGGTTGTCCTATGTGTTCCTCAAGAAGCCATCAAAAGTTGAATGAAGTAACCATTATGCTAGAAAGCGGAAAGGCCTATTAGAAGTCCTCATTTCATGTTTACTGGTAAGTGAAAGTAGCAGAGGAGTGTGATCTGACTGAACAGCTGCAAGGTGATGAATCGTAGCCTTTGGAAATTGTATTTTCCAATCCACACTACAAAGCCCTCTATCCAATGTTGCACAAGTTCTTGTCTCCATGGTCAATCCCTGGGACTATATGTATTTTGGCCCAACATAACCCAAGTCCACCAACTCCATCGAGTCAATCCAACAGTTGAAATTCTGACACTGTCTGCGCATTTCTAAACATCCACCATACCTCTCCTCCAAAGGCACCGTATCGTTAAAATCTCCAATGTAAATCCACAGCCCTCAGTGTCTGTGCCTAAGGCATTGCAGGTCCATCCAAAGCTCTAGTCTTCAACAACCATTATTCGAATACCCAAAATCGTTAATCTACTATCGAGACAGGTTCAAAACTAGTCGACTACCAAGTTCATGGGTCGACTACCAAAGGCTGATTCATCACAATTTGATTCCTTCCACTTCTTCCATTCAATTTTAACGAACACCCCCAAGATCAAATGTTTTAAATCACTCCAAAATATCATCAAACATGCAATCATCATCTCAAAAACCTAAACATCATCTCGAGCATTCAAAGATCAAATCAGAATAGAACGAATTGCTACAGAGAACCCAGACAAAACATGCGAGATGTTACATGTATGATGGTGGTTCTAATCCAGATACAAGAGGTTTTTCTAAGACTCTGCTTTTGAGGATAGACTGATATGACTTTGTGTTTGTTTTACTCTTAATGATACGGATACTTGGAATAACATATGATTTGCCACGCTTTGTATATATGAAGGACTAAAATTGATATTTCATATATTTTGAAGACTAATTTGATATTTATACACTTTGGGGATTAAATTATAAATTTTGAAAAAAATTGAGGACTAATACATAATTTTTCAAGGTCTTAGGGACTAAATGATAATTTTACATAAGTCGATGACTAAGCTATAATTTTACGTAAATTTTGATTTTCGAGACGAGAGCTATAGATCTTGGACCGAAATAGGTTTTTCGACGTCAAGTGAGTGTTTATGTCTACATTTTCACATCATACATTCGGTATCGCCACAATATCAATATCTCGTTCTGATATTTATTATGTCTTCAAATGTTTAAGCTTTCTGTTCCTGCCAGCACGATCAGTCACCTACTAATGGTGTTTGACTGGATCCTTAGCTTTGGATACCAGGTGAGTGAAATGACAGTTTTAGACACATAGGATATGTCTTCTAAAATTATATGTGTTTCTACTATGTCTGGTTTATTTCTGAAATTGGCATAATTAATGGTTTGATTAATTAATAATCTGGATTATGTGATTATTAATTTATAAAATTTCTGTTTTTTATATTTAATATTTATATATGGTATATATATGTAATACCCGATACTTTTTGAATAATTTTTAATATCAAAAAATTAAAAATTATGTTTTAAATATTAATTGGGTAATTAATAAAATTATTGAAGTGATTAGAGTGATTAATTAAGTTGAAATGGGTTAAAAATGGAATTTAAAATTGGAATAAAAAGGAAGATGAGGGACATGTCGTTTGTGGTCTGAAGAATGTTGCATGTAGTTTGGTTGCAAGGAGGATGTCGTCCGCATGCAACTTCGGTCGTCTACGTGTTGCCAGGTCTGGAAGCAGCGGAAAACAACGCATCATCTAGGCGAAAGGCTGCTATCGTTCACTCCCTTCGCATGTCGTCCGTGTCGCGCAACATAGCCACTCACCAAAAACGTCGTCGTTTCAGCTTGGCGTCAAATTCAACACAACCCATTCTTTCTCCCACCAACTCTGATTTCTTCCTGACTTTGCACACGATTTTCACCGCCTATACTTATTCGTTTTCTTCATTTTTTTTCTTCATTTCTTATCTCCTGCAACTCCTCTTCAGTTCCCTCTCCAGCTCATTTCACATCTCTTTCGTTTTCCTCATTGAATCAAGGTAAGAAAACACCTCTCTCCTCAGTTCATGATGTTCTTCATTTTTAAGATTTATCTCCTGTTTCATTTGGTTTTGCTTTATGGCTATGATTTTTGTTTGGCTTGATTTATAGACAAATTTTAGAGGTATTTTGGTTGGTTTTTAATGGGTTGTGATAATCAAGATAGGAGAGATTGAAGGTGGTGTCGGGAGAGAAGTTTTGTGAAGTTTGGTTGGTTAAAATCATTAACTTTTGGACTGTTTTGATGTGTTTTGAAATTTTGTAAATATTAGGAGATAATGTTCATGTTCTGGACCGTTGGAAGACAATAGGATGAAGTTTGGTTTGGGAAAAATGCGGGTTTAGTTATGAGGGACCGTTTGGTGTGGTTTTAAATGAAAAGGACCAAAACTAAAATGTCCATAATTCTGGAAATGTATGTAGGGACTGAACTTGATATTTTACAAGTTGGGTCAAATTTATAATTTTGAAAAGTAGAAACCCATATTTGTAATTTTAGGAAAGTTTGAATAAATTGGTAATTTTAAAAAAGTTTAGGTTAAATTTGTAATTTTAGAAAAAGTTGAGGGTTTAAAAATAAATTTAAATACCTTGAGGACCAAATAATAAATCCTAAATATTTTAGGGAACAAGTTATAACCAAGTCTCGGAGGACTAAAATGTAATTTTATATTATTCGGGGACCAAACTGTAATTTTATGTAGATTTAGAATTTTGGGTTAAGAATAATAGAATATCATTCAATATACATTTTTGAGGATCTTTTGAGGGTCCGAGTTTGCATTTGTATTTCATAGCATTTGATACAGCCACAATACCACATTTCGAATTTTTTCTAATATATATATATATATATATTGTTCAGTTTCGTATCTCGGTCAGCGAGATTAGCCGACCATCGGTGGTACGTGTTTGGGCCATTCAGCTTGGATTTCCAGGTGAGTGTAATGACAACTTCAGATACATAAGTTGTGTCTTCTAACTTATACGTTTTTATTGTGTTAAGACTATAACATGTAATTTAGAATAATTTAAGAATCGAAAATCCTAAAATTTGGTCTACATGAGGACTTGTTTGATATGAACTTGGTTTTCTGAAATTTCTTGAAATTTTGGTAAATGATGAAATTTGTCTTGGAAAGTTATTTGAACTATGAAGTATGGTTAATATTTTGATTATGGAATTTTGATGATTTTAAAACAAATATCAAAATTGATATTTATATTGGTTTTGTTAATAACCACTTTGTTTTGGATTTTGAGATTACGTTTGAAATAAATGTTTCGTTGATACGAGTATTTGGTTTGTATGAAAGAAAAATGTTTTGTTTCTCCGAAATGAAAATCCTACGGAATTTGTACTTCTATGAAATAAAGCTTATTTATTTTGTTGCCTTTGATTTATGAAATCGGTCTTATATGATTTGACAGTGGTGTAACCATTACCATGTATTTGATTATGGATTTATATTTTCTGTAAACATACGATTTAATTATGATAATTTGGGACAACTCAGTTACGATGGTTAATCGTGACCTTTGGTACCAATGATATGAGAACTCCCAGCTACTAGGGATGTTGGTAGCCATGTGCCTCAGCCCGACACATGATATGATATTGATTAGTGGTGGAGTCCACATATATGACCATTGGTGAAAGGCCACATATGATCTCGTGGCAGAGTTCACGTTGACCTTGATAAGTAGTCCCATGTTAGATTGATTTTGAAATGATAAGATTTAAAACGAAATATTTCGATATTTGCATTATATGATTTAAAACCAAATATTTCGATATTTGTGTTATATGATTTGAAACCGAAAGTTTCAATATTGAGTATTTGATTTGAAAATAAATATGTTGATATTTGTGCTTCATGATTTATATGATTTGAAACCGAAAGTTTTGATATTGAGTATCTGATTCGAAAATAAATATGTCGATATTTATGCTTCATGATTTATATGATTTGAAACCGAGAGACTTGATATTGAGTATTTGATTTGAAAACAAATATGTCGATATTTGCGCTTCATGATTTGAAAAGAAATATATTGATAAATTACCATTACGAACTTTCAAAGAATATTTGGAAATTTGTGTTCTTGATTTGAAAATAAAGATCTTGTACAATTACTGTTTGTTGTTTGCCTTTGTTGCGAATGATTTCGAAATGAATTTCAAAACTACTACTTTGTACTTGGCATGTATACGTATATACACATATATCTGCATGTGACATTTTCAATCGGTTTACAAAACGGTTTGCATGAGGCCCGGTGCCACTCTGGAGTGTTGTTTCGTCACGAGGGTTTTTACCCCTTTCTTTTCTGTCTATTTTCCTGTATTCTTACTTGCAGGTGATATTGGTTGATTGCGGTCTCTCGGCATTCAACACCTGGGGAGGTTTTCTGCAGTTACAGGTAGTGCCCTTTTGTTCGAGCTTAGTATTAGTAGTTTGTCAGTTGCTGTACATCGGTTTACTCGTAGGTTTATGTTTTGTAAACTTATTTGATATTTAATTATGATTTATTATTTGTCGAATATTTTATTATATAAAAATACTTACGTTTTAAACAAGTTTGGATTTCTACTTATTAAACTTTACAAATAGTTTTAATATGGTTACAAATGAATTCGTTAAGTTTTGTACTTTGAGACTTGTGCGAGACGAGTCGGCTTCCACAGACTGTTCGCCTCGTACAGCGGTCACGGGCCCACAATGGGTTGTGACAATATAAATATTTTCTGCAAAATGATTTATACTTTGCATGTTCGTCTGATATATATATATATATATATATGAGGCACATGTATTACATAGGTAAATGTAGTTTTTGGTATACCATTGCGCAGTCAATGCTCAGTTACCAGGGTTTATGGTAGTCATGTGTCCAGCCAGACACATGTACTCTGTTTCTGTTTAGTTTAGCTTAATGGCGGAGTCCACACTTATTATATATTTTTATGTATGTTTCTGGTCCCATATCCGTTTTTGATATACAATATATGGTATATATACTATGTATGTTTTTGCCTGTTGTTTGTTGCTTGCGAACGTTTTTGAAAATGAAATTTTGAACTATTATACTATATAAGTGTGTATACGCATATATACACTTATATTTGTATGTGGTATTTTTATACGGTTTTCAAAGCAGTTTTTGTGAGGCTTGGAGCCGATCTGGAGTGTCCTTTCCTCACTAAGATTTCTTACTCCTTTCTTTTTGTTTCTTATCTATTTTCTTTTATTTTATTTTCCCAGGTTCTCTTTTGACATTTGGCGGCCGTTCGACATCTTGTACTTAGTGGGGCGTTTCATTTGCTAGTGAGTGTCTTTTTGGACGGGCTCTGTTTATCTTTGCGGTAGAGCTTTACACGGATTGTTGTTGGGTTTCTGGGTCATATTTTATCTTTTGGATTTATAATTATTCTTTGTTATATTTTTTCTATTTATTTGATATTATGATTTCCTTTTGTATAACTTATTATATATATATATATGATTTCATTATAAAATATTTTATACTTATTAAATGGTTTGATAACTATTTCAATCGAACAAGTTGGGTAGAATGTCTGATCTCCGAGGCTTGTGCGAGATGGGTCGGGCTTTTATAGACGGTTCACCTCGTATGCCGGTCACAACCCGATTTTGGATCGTGACACTATGTCTTTGATCGATACAACCAAAAAGTAATTGTGGTGTTTTATGGAGCATGAATGGGACAACTCCATGGAGGAAGTGGAGAATTTTTGTGTGACTAATTCCATTGATGTTATTAATATGAAATATACCATCAAATCTCGTGTTCGTATGAAGCGAGATTGTCGTGTTTCCAATTATCACCATTATCGAGAGGAGATTTATATTGAAGTGATTATCCCTATTTTTTTCTTTCAATATTTCTTTTCTCTAATTACTACCATCGCACTAAATTTAAAACTTTTCTTTTTTCTTATTTCTCGGTTCTTGGTTTTACTTATACAAGAGATGATAAATCGTTTTCAAGAGACGAATACAAAATTACTTCTTTGAGAAGGTGGTCAAAACCAAATCAGATAGGCCGAAATTGAAATTGGAATCTTTCAAACCGTCCAAACTCGGTCCGGTTCCAATTCAACATATCCCCAAACCGTTGAACCGCAAGTTAACCAACGGTTCAACATCACAAAATTGCCGCCCCACAAGTCCATTGAGTGGACCGTTGGCAACATTTAGGTCCAATGGTCACATTTGTGACCGTTGGACATTTTTTATTTTCTTTTTAATTTTTTTTCCTTTTCTAGTTCTATAAATGTCTCACTCTCTCTCAATTTTTCACGCAATCTTTTCCATTCTATTCTCTCTCTTAAAATTCTCTTATCTTCAAAATTCTCTCATTCAATATTCAGTTCAATCTCAAAATTCTCTCACTTTTTTACTATATTATTCTTAGTAATACAAAAAATAATTATTGTTACTATAATTTTCATTATATTTTTTTTTTATTTTTAATACATTGTTATATTTTTGCATTGTCATACCTTTTTCAAAATTAATTTTTTTTGATAATATTTTGTATTTAGAAAAAAATGGCAAGTGATGTTGGTGAAAATAGAAGTTTTGAAAATGTTGAGATGAATGCATATTTACAAAGGCAACAGAATGAAACTCGACCGCCTCCCACACCAGAGGGAGGTGGAAAATTTTTGAATTCTGACATTTTCAAGGTTTATTTCAAAAAGATGTCAAAAGGAGATGGTAAGTTTGACGTATTTTGTAACTATTGTAATCAGGTTTACAAATTCAAACATGGAGGTGGATATGGTACTTACATCCAGCATTTGCCAACAAACCAACTCAAGCTTGGATTGAGCTGCGATCAAACTCAACTCATCGGGTTTGCCTCTTCTTCAAACTATCCTCAATTATTTCATTATAATGAAGCTAATTGTAGAACTGGATTAGCTAAAATAGTTGTTATTGATCATTTATCTTTTAGTTTTGCTAAAAAATTAGGTTTTACATGATTTTGTAAAAGCTTTGTTAATCCGAGTTTTTAAAAAAAAATTAGAAATACTTTGAAAAGAAATTCGCTGAAGTTGTTTAAAAATTCAAAAATTGATTTGATAAAATATTTTCAAAGCAATGACATTAATGTTTCTATTGGAGTGATAATTGGTAAACTCATTCATACATGGGTATTACTTGTCATTTGGTTGATGAAAATGATGTTTTACAGAAAAGAATTATTGCACATCATTATTTTGATGATAGTCACAATGCTCAAAATATTTGTAGATTAATTCAACAGATTTTGGAAGAATATAGGTTAGTTAATGGAATTTTTTCGATTCCATTTGATAATGCATCGGCGAATACTGCTTCTATTAGTAAATTGAAAAGAATTTGTCAATCAAATTTTGGTGGAAGATTTTGTCATGTTAGATGTGCATGTTATGTTTAAAATTTATATGTTCAAGATGGTTAGGATTCACTTAATGTTTTATAAATCTAATTAGAAATGTTATTTCTCATATTTGGATATACCCTTGAGTTGCAAAAGCATGGACACTTTTTTGCACCTCTAATGGTAAAACTCCAAAATGCTTTCTAAAATATGTTTCTACTCGTTAGAATTCGACTTTTAAATCACTTAATCAATCTTTTGAATATAGAAATTTATTGTGTTCTTTTGCATCAACTCATATTCAATAATACAATATTTTTCCAACCGTGTGGAATTTTTTTAGTTTAGTTTTGGAAATTTTATGAGTTTTTTATGATGGTACTCATACATTTAGTAGTGTTTATAAACCAACTTCACATCAATTTTTAATAGAAGTAATGAATGTTACCAATGCATTAATGGAAGGAATCAAGATTGAAGAAATTCGTTATGTTGTTTTTGAAATGAGAAACAAATTGTTGCGTTATTATAAATTTATTCCCGAAAATTTTCTTGTTACTATGGTATTTGATCATAGGTGTAAATTTGATGGTTTATTTGAATGTTTGACTAACTTCTAATACCCTGTCCATTTTTGACCAATCCTCTGTAGCGTTCTGACCAGCGCCGATTTGTTTCGGTCAATTTAGATCCTATTACTTGGTGTTTGGGTGTTAATTAAGTGTTTGAGGATGTTTAATGATGTTATTTTTGTAAGATCAGGAATGGACAAGCCTCAGGAAGGGTCTGACATGTGTCTGGAAGCGAGAAAAGTCGAGCTAGTGACTTATGTGCATAAGCTGTAAAATCTCGTGATTTGAGATTTTAATCTAAAGTACATGAGGTACTGTAGCATAAAGTACATGAGATTTAATCTTAAGTATGAGAGGCATTGTAGCCTCAAGTATTTAAGATTTTATCTAAAGTATATGAGCTAGGTTTTTCATATAATTCACGTACATGAGATTTACGGTGACGTACACAAGGTCGGGTTTGATGCTTCTAGTAGCAATTTTTGACCCCAGTAACATACATAAGATGCTCAGTAACATATGTGAGGGTCCTATAACGTACGTGAGCTTTAGATTCATGTATGTGAGACCTCATTTTCTATATAAACCCGAATCCCGTCTGTTTTCGTAATTTTGGTTCCAAAACTCACTCAAATCGCTCTCAGCTGTCTGAATCTCTTTATATAAACCCGAATCCCTTCCGTTTTTGTAATTTTGGTTCCAAAACTCACTCAAATTGCTCTCAGCTGTCTGAATCTCTTTTACATTGATTGCACAACGTTCCTAACCATCTTTAGAGGTAAGATCATACTTCTAATCATTTCTTTTCATCCATTCCAAGCATTTAATCTCTGAATTACATGTTAGGTAAAATTTCTAGGGTTTCAAATTTTTGGATTGGATGCTTGGGATTGTTAGATTATGTTTGTTTGAGGTTATATAAACATAACTCAAGCCTTGAATCATGAGATTTGATATTGTTTTGATTAGGCTAGGGTTAGGTTCAGATTTTGCCTAATTTTTGGAAATGTGGAGTTGTTTTTGAGAAACCAATTATAGATTCATGTTCCTGAGGTTGATTAGGACCAATGTAGGTGATTAGATTCGATTTATATCAGTTGAATCGAAAGTTGGACATTTGTGTAATTTTCCATTTTGAGGACTAAGTGGGATATTTTCCATTTAGGGACTAGAATGTAATTTTACATATGTTTGTGGATTAATTTAGATATTTTGATTATGAGGACTAATATGTTATTTTGGGGATTTGAGACCAAACTATTAAGTTGGGATATTTTGGGAACTAATTGGTAATTTTTCAAAGTCCGGGGGACCATATTGTATTTTTACATTGAGGTGTAATAATTGAATTATTATGTTAAACTTTGGCCCGAAATATATTTTCGGGGTTTGTTTGAGTGTTTAGGTTTGCATATGCATTGGCACATATTTCGGTACAGCCACAGTACCATGTGTTGATTTGTTGCTGAAATGTATGTTTCAGCGTTGCTTAGTTTCCAAGGAGACCAGTCATTCACCGGTGGACTGTGCTCTGAATTATTTGTTCGTCGTCCAGGTGAGTGTGGTAGCACTTTAGACATGTAGGTTGTGTCCTCCGAATTCTATATATGTTTTTACTGTGTTGACCTTAGTATGTAATTTGGAATAATTAATGGATTAGAAATCCTAAAAATCTAATGTATGTGAAAACATTTGTTGTGGTAACTCAGTTTCCTCTGAAAATAATTTTGGTTTTTGAAATAAATATTATGATATCTGTCATGAACACTCTATTTTGGATTTTTAGAAAATATTTCGGTGCAAATATTTTGTTTGAAATAAGTATTTGTTTCTGAAAACTAAATATTTTTGCAATAAATATTTCGTCTAGAAGTTGTTATCATTTTTGGAAAAATGATATGTTTGTTTCTGTATGTTATCTGTGAACCTTTGAATATATAAATATTTTTGAATTGTTTAAGTAAAACATTTTATTTTGGGACACCCAGCTACGGAGTAACGTAATTTTGATACGCCGATGTTGTATCATTTGCCTGAGTGGTCGCCTATACTTGCCTTAATGACTATACCCTAAGTGTCTAATCTTCACCTAAATGACTATTACTGAGTTCGTTAACTCAATAACTATGATCTTTGGTCCCTGTCTGAAAATATTTTTGAACTACTCTATGAAAATATTTTGGAACTATTCTGAAGAATACTTTGGTATTTATTCTTTGAAAATACTTCGGTATTCAAGACTAAATTATTGCTTATATTTCTTCAATTTTTAATAGTATTTTTTATTTAAAATATGGTAGAGAATATCTATATTTATAATTATATTTAACAATTAAAAATAAAAAACCGAACCGAACTAAGACCAAAATTGATACAACATTATTTAAAAAATATAAAAAATAGTTTGAACTAGACTAAACTGGAACCAGAACTGTTGACCGAATCGAACTGGAATCGAAATCGAACCGCTCAAAACCGCCACTGGGCAGTTTGGTTCAGGTTCACAGGTTTTTTAAGCTGAACCGTAGGTTCATGAACTGTGGCCGCCTCTACTTCTTTGCATGAATTGTCTCAATCCAAAGAACTCATTCACGAATTTTGATATCGAAAAGTTAGTTCGTTTTACAGAACTTTATTCAGAAGACTTCACTCAGGAGTATTTATGATTCTTTCTCATCAGCTTCGAACTTGTATTTTTGATATAAAAGAGAAGGAGGAATTCTACAGCATTCAAAATTTGGGAAGTCTTGCAAAGAAGTTGGTTCAAACTGAAAAAGCTCAAGTCTTTTCTTTAGTATATTGTTTGATTAAATTGACATTGATTCCGCCAGTTGCAATTGCATTTGTTGAAAGAGTATTTTCTGTCACAAATGTTATCAAGACGGATTTATGATATATATATATAAGAAGATTCGACCACTGCTTAGCCAGATTCCTGGCTCCGCCACCGTCTACCACTCAATTTACTAAATACCCACTAAATACATCGGATCACGAATGCTATCTTCAAGTGGGCAACAACAGTGGCAGAGGGTGGTGGGGTCGAGCGGGGTCGGCTGATTTAATATCCAGTACTTTTCAATTATGATCCCTATAGTTTTTAATTTGGCATAGAGGGCTTTTGAGAATACCAGTGGATGGTGTATGATGTTCATGACGAAATCATGTTAGGTTGGATGTTGTTAAGTGTTGAAAATGATTCGCAACAAGTTCGGTAGCAAAAAAAAGTCAAGAATGGAGAAACAAAGCATCTTACGTACGTAAGACTAATCCTAACGTACGTAAGGCAGGCATAACTCACGTATGTGAGAAAGAGTTGTCACGTACATGAGTTGGGCTTCCAGGATGATTCAAGCACGTGAGATTTGAGGGTGACGTAAGTAAGGTCGGGTCTAGTGCGTCCAGAATTGATTTTGAGCCCCGATAACGTACGTGAGACGTCCAGACACGTACGTAAGGGTACCCTAACGTAAGTGAGGCATAGATTGACGTACGTGAGATGTGTTTCAGACGTCTTTAAAAGCGTTCAACAAGCCTGACTTTCTCATTTACTACTCTTCCCATTCACTCAAAACTCTCTCAACTCGTCTGGGACTTCAGAGCTTGGTTCGTCCATCATCCATAACCATTTTAAGAGGTAAGATTACATCTCTTTCTTGGATTTAGCATCTCTTTCATGCATTAATCCATAAAATCCATTTTGGTCCAAACAAGTCTAGG
>CAODLS010569008.1:0-12826 GCA_948243855.1 Flueggea neowawraea | reverse complement strand
GAGTCATGGGAGACATGCTGATTCTTCCAACAGGAGACCTTATAATCATCAATGGTGCAGAGTCAGGAACAGGGGGGTGGGAAAACGCGAGAAATCCCATCACCACACCAATCATATACCGCCCACACGAGGATCTTGACTTCCGTTTCGCAGTCATGGCACCAGCAACAAGGCCAAGAATGTACCACTCATCAGCAGTTCTTCTCCCTGACACCAGAATTCTAGTAGGTGGCAGCAACCCTCATGTGAATTACAGCTTCTACGGCGAATTATACCCAACAGATCTGAGCCTGGAAGCCTTTTTGCCGCCATATCTGTCAGCTGAATATGCAGCAGTGAAGCCAACAATTATCTCACAAATTTCTGATCAGACATTACAATATGGCAGGACATTTTCAGTTGCTTTCCAAGTTCAGGAGTACTTATCAGACTCTGTTGTATCTGTCAGAATTGTTTCACCATCGTTTACGACTCACTCTTTCGCCATGAATCAGAGGATGGTGGTTCTGAGAATTACCAGAATTGATAAGGACATGTATGATCACGGTGTGTATAGATTGAGTTGTGTTGGACCGTCAAGGCCTGAAATTGCCCCGTCAGGTTACTATATGTTGTTTATTGTGCATTCTGGTGTGCCTAGTTCTGCAATATGGGTCAGGGTCCAGTTATTTAGTCCATGATTTCTGCAACTAATGCTTCACAAAATTGTAGCAGTTTGTATAAAAATTCGAATTTTAGCGAATCATTTGATTGAGTATGGAAATGCCATAATATTTTACCTTCTAATAGCTACACTAATATAGATTTTTTTTAAATAGGCCAAACTTGTAGTCTAGAAATTTTATCTAAAATAGATCAACAAGGGTTCATGAATAATTTACAAACAAAGTTATATTTGCTTTGGGTAAATTAGGCAGCAGATGGTGTAAAAAATTGTAAGTTGGTAAATTACCAATTTGGTAAATTATATTGTTAACGTTTTAATATGTCATCATATTTGCATTTATCGAAAATTGAAGTTACGGCTCTTTAATGCCAAAATTGCCTTCGGTGTCAATTAGCAACAAGCCGTGTGGTTATTTTGTAAATTATATCGTGAAACGGTAAGGAAAATGATACTTTTTTAAAAAAATTATAAGATTAATTGATTATAGATAAAATAAATACATGCATTGATGAATTATATGTCATAATTTTATAAAAATACTTTGTATATTGCATATAAAACTCCATATAATTTTGTACGTAAACAATCAAACTTAACAATTCATGGATGTAAAACAAAATTCGTTATTGTTATTGTGACCAAAATGAGATGTAATGATGCTATTATAATTAATTTAAGGATTTGTGGACGTAAAATTTGGTCCTTTGTGATCCCAAGTCTAGGAGGCCTGTTTAAGCATGAAGTCGTTTAAGGTCGAACCCCTCTAAACATTATCATATACCTCACTATTAAATATCGACCCATCACATATATCATTACCAGATTCCCACACACATCCATGGAATAACGTTGTCGGGGTAAAAATCATCAACCATGCTCCTCACAACATGCTCGAAACTTCTATTTGGCTCACCATATAAAATTGTGAAGCTTGAAAATGGGAGGAATTGGTAATACTTACATGGAAGAAATGCTTACATTGTTCAGTAATTGTGAGTTGTACATTGTTAGAACATCAAAGAATAACGCCCCCAACTTGGTCCTTTAGGTCCACGTACACTATATTTGGAAATTTGAATCTTCTTTGCCTTTCCATGTAATTTCCTGCCTTTTGATCTCCATCAAGAATACAATCAAGAACAGAGCTATTAAGGGACAAGGGGGTGTCCGAGCACCCCTTTCCGCCAAAGAAGGGCCATAGGAGGGCCCCACAGACGGGGCTCCGCCCCATTTGAGCAGATGAACCCAACACTTGTTGGGTTCATCAATGGAGGCCGGTGAGGGGCATGACAGGCTTGCAAAACGACATCGTTTCGCCCTAGGATTAAAAAATAAAATAATTTTAAAAAATAGTGGATCAGGGCAAAACAGTGTGTTTTTCCCTGGTCCCTTAATTTCCAACAAGCCGACATTTTCTTCTCTTTCAGTTCCTTTCATTTTAGTCTATCATCTCTTAATTCTCTTTGTCACTCACTCTTCTTCACTCCACACCTCCATCCTCCGTCGGCCACTATGTAGCATCGCCGTTGCTTCCTTCTCCCACGCCGCGCCTGTAACACCTCGGTCATTCCGACTAGATTCCCTATAATGATCCTTTCGACTCATGATTGGATCTTTAAATGTTTGATATGGCGATTAGTTGTTGGATATGAGGATTTAGAGCGTTTAAAGTCTTTTGATGTTGATGGAATTCATTTGGATTAAGTGGGGAGAAGTCGGTTTGTCAAAATTTAGCCCTCGAGACGCTCGTCATCCCCCGAAATGCACGTTTGTCCAAGTCTGGGATGAAACACGATTTTAGCAATGATGGAGGGAAGAAATGTGCATCCACTAGGGTGAAACGAACGTTTCAGCAATGTTGGAGGGGCGAAATGCTCGTCTCATGGCATGCAATACGCGTCTCTTTCCTTAAAAACGCCCTAAAATGCAGCGTTTATAAAACCCATAACCCGGACTCTAATTCAATTCTCACTCATTTCTTCACCCTTTCTCACCTCAAATCAGTCTGAATCTCTTTCTCTTTACTCCTCATTGCTCCCAATCATTTCCTTGAGGTAAGATTGACGTTCTAACTTGTGTTTTCTTCCATATTTTTGTTGCACTTTGTTGGTTGGTGTTTGAATGATGCTGATGACGGTTTGGGCTAAAGTTTTATATTTTGTTGATTTCGACCAAAATAGGTGTTGATGAATGCTAGTTCTTGTTAGATAAGACCTAGAAATGCATGATTTTGTGTTGGGTTTTGTAGATTGGAGGAGAATGGATATGGGTTAGGAGTGTGGTGTAGGAATTTTAGTTTTTTTATGAAAAGAGGTGGTTTTTGAGTTTGTTTGCTAAAATAAATGTTAGATTTGTGTTTAGGGGGATGATTAGAGTCAATGTGGATGGACTAAAGTGTCAGATTTCGATCGGTTTGGATTTTAGGATGTTTTGGTGTTGTTTTCTATCGTAAGGATTAAAAATGTAATTTTTCATGATTTTGAATAATTGGAGGATTAGATTTGATATTTTGCATGTTGAGGACTAAATTGCATTTTTTAGAGTTAGAGGGCTTATTTGAAAATTATGACTAATTGGAGGACCAATCTATAATTTTTGGCAATTTAGGGACTGATTTGGAATTTTTTAAAAGTTTGGGGACTAAAGTGTAACTTTACAAAAGTTTAGGGACTAAACTAAAATTTTATGCAGATTACAATTTTCAAGACGAGAGCGATAGGTCATCGATCAAAATAGATTTTTCGACGTCGTGCGAAGGCCTGCATCTGCATTTTATATACTTTTGGTACCGCCACAGTACCAGTACCATATTCTGATCTATTTGATATAATTTATTTGTTTCAGCTTCGTGTGCTTGTCAGCGTAACTAGCCATACACTAGTGGTGCTTGACTGGATCCTCAGCTTCAGATATCAGGTTAGTGTGATAGCAACTTTAGACACATAGATTGTGTCTTCTAAAAATTATATGTTTTTTATGTGTTGGACATAAATTGAAATGGACAAATTAAAAATTGAAAATTCTTAAAATTGATTATGTGAGATAAGAAATAAAATATATGTATAAGTAACATAAATCCGTATCAGTACTAATATTAGTATTAGTATGATATCAATATCTATATCAATAATAAATATTTAATTTTCATGCTTGCCTGTGATTAAAATAATATATATATTCTAAAATTTGGGACATTTAGCAGCGAAGAGGCATAGCCTTTAGTATACCAATGGTCATTCAAGGCTTAGTTACGAGGATTGGTGGTAACATTGTTCGGCCAAACACACAGGTCTGGTGGCATAGTCCACATCAGTTATATCATATTCAATTACCTATCAATTCAATTCAACTTTGTCCTAGCCAGATACTCAGTTATATATAAATATTATCTATGCACATATATTCATATGATGTGAATGCATGTTGTTTGCTAAGGGTGCAAACGTTTTCAAAATGAATTTCAAACTATTACTATATGTAGCATGTATATGTATGTATTTCGTATATTGTATGTGGTAGCTTTCGAAAACGCTTTCAAAACGGTTTATGTGAGGCTCGAAGCCGATCTAGAGTGTTATCTCTCACTGAGTTTACTTACCCTCTCCTCCTTATATTTTTCAGGTGGCTCTTTTTTTCTTCAACAACCATCCGACATTTAGATACTCAGTGAGACGTCATTTGATTTGGTTAGTTAATGCCCTTTTGTTCAGACTCTTTTTGTTATTTGTAGGGCTCTACACCGAATGCTAGTGGATTACTGAGATTTATTTTGCATTTTGGATAACTGTATTTATTTATATATTTTTAATACTATTTTGGTATGCTAAATCTTATCTGATGTTTTGATGCTTTACTTATAATATATATATGATGATTATTTATATTTGTCCGTAACTAGTTAAATGTTAATAATATATGCTTAAATGAATAAGTGGGTAGTAAATATGATTCTTCGAAGCTTGTGCGAGATGGGTCAGGCCTCCGGTTCGGTTCGTCTTGTATGTCAGTCATGGTTCAGAAACGGGCCGTGACAGCGCTGTCCTGGTAAGTCCATTTCCCTTTTTTTATTTTTGACAAATTTCAGATTTAATTAGGGATTTAGGGTTGAATGGATTGTTGAATTTATTGTTGAGGAATGTATTGTTGAATTTATTCTTGATAAATTTATGATTCGAGTGATTATTGAATTTGTTGTTGAATTTATTGTTGAATTTATAAATAAATTATTGAATTTGTTGTTGAATGAATTTTTGAATTTATTTTTGAATTGGTAGGTGAAGTGTTTTGATGAACTTAAATTTGCATATTTAATTTAATGTAATATAATTTAATTTACTTTAATTTTTTTTATATATATGACCGTTATTTTTTTTTTGACACTGTATACACGAACGAGCCAAATTATGGCTAAATAAATTTAACACTTGTTTAGCGAGAATCCTTGCTTCATCCCTTAATACAATGAAGTATGGTAATTGATAAGCTCTCAAAGAGTACGAAAAATCAGGACTTGCCTAACGCCCTGACAATTTTCGACCAATGATTTTGGGAATTTTCAGACATTTTGAGATAAAGGGGATGACTTTTGAGAGAGAGATAGAGAGAGGAAGACAATAGGAGAATGACAAGCCATAAGAAAGAGCCTAGTTAAGTGCAAGCAACAGCGGTGACAAGTAGGAGCCGTGGCCACCCCTAGTTCTTGAAAATGTCCATTAGAATTTAGTTGATTTGTTGCATCTAAAATCAACTACGTTCATTAGAATACCTTAAAACGAGGATTTTTCACTTCTTTTTTCCCTACGTTCATTAGAATACCTTAAAACGAGGATTTTTCTGTTCTTTTTTTCCCTACGTTCATTAGACCTATCAAAATTAACACCATATACATGGTTTCTCAAATCTCATTGTTGTCACTAAGTGTTTGTTGGACGCCATCCCATTCATGTAACATCACATCATTTTCTAATTTATCCTTTTGAGTCATAAAATTATTAGAGGTTGCGTATCCAAAATTTCTTGTATTTCTTCTCATTTATTATAATATTTCAATCACAACTAATTATTTTTTAGGAGTTCTCGAACTGACAGATGAGCAATATAAAATAAAACTACTTGTGAATACTCCTAATTTTAACAAATTTAACTTTGCTTAAAATTTTGGATTCATCTAACTTTGATCTCAATTTAATAAGATTAATTACATTTGAACTTCTCTGGTTATCGCCTTCTTAATAAACAGTTGATTTACGCATGGTTCTTGACAAAATATACAATGTTCGAGACTATCTTATATTTAAGCAAGTTAATATATTCTTGATAAAAAAAACTGAATTAATATACAGTATAGTATATTACCAACTACAAGAAAATAGGTGGTGCTTGTTTGCTCAATATACTTATATCATAGAGTTAATTATCTCATGTGTCACTTTGAAAATTCTGATTTGTAATAATACCATCCTTAATTTTGATTTTTAAGAATGTCATTTTTAGAACTCTTGATTTTTTAAAATGTCAGATTCTATATCAAATAAAATCCAATTTTTCTTCTCATTTTCACAAATTTCTCTCTCTCTCTCTCTCTCTCTCTCTCTCTCTCTCTCTACATTCTTATCTCTTTCTCTCTTCCTCTCCACCCAAACCCTAGCCGACATTCCTCTCCCCTCTCCTCCGTCTCTGACCGCTGCCATCACTCACCTTCTTCGACGCCACTTCTCTTTTCCTCTCTCTCGTACCTCTCCGTCATTTTCTATCATCCCTCCTTAGCGCTGCCGTTGTCTCTCTTTCGTTTCTGTCTTTGCTCCCTCCCTCCCTCCCCTCCCTCCTATGGAGACCTTTAGTGAAACCTTTAGAAGAACTCTGAAGACATCCAGTGGAGACCCTGAAGACCTCTAGTGAAGCCTTTAAAATACCTCTGAATACCTCAAGTGGAGACTCTAGAAATCTCAAGTGGAGACTCCTGGATACCTTTAAAAACATCCAGTGAAGTCTTTAGAAGAACTCTGGAGACATCAAATGGATACCCTTGGAGACTCCTAGAGACCCCTAGTGAAAGCCTTTATAAGACCTAAGGAACATGTTGTAGGCGCTTCTTCGATTTGATGTCAGCTGAAGTTTTTTTGTTAATCGAAACAGAAGATGAGATGAGATCTACTGCATTCGAAGTTGTAGAATGATTGTATTTGAAGTTTTAGGAAGTATAGCTATCGCGATTTGATATCGTCAATTCCTTGTTGATCGAAACATATTTGAAATTTGAGGAAGTAATTCAGATCGCAATTTGATATCACCGATTATGTCCGAGATTGTATGAGTTTTTTTAGATGGTACTGTTTGATTTGAATTTGATTTGGTGCTGATTTAGGCGTATTTTCTGTTAATTTATAGATTTAACATTTTTAAAATTTGGTCTCCATGTGCTTCCAATTATGAAAATTTGTATGGCAGTTTATATTTTTGAATTTTTTTATTTTTAATTAAAATAAATGTGTGATTTTCCCTATAGCATATTCCCTATTTATTCATGTGTATTTAATTCCTAAAAAAATGACGATTTCTCTATGTTTTTACTATGCAACTGGCTTTTGCATTCTATTTTTACATTCTGCAAAAAAAAAAAACACTATGATGCATCTTGCAAAAAAAATTTGAGAAAATTAGGTTGGAAAAATTACACATTTATACTTAAATAATATACCAAATCTAAAAAATGTCACCACTAGTTTCTAAATACCAAGAATACACAGCATATATTAAAAATACAACCTTTTTTGAAAAATCACGAGATTTTTTTTGAAAAATCGATTTTTTCAATCTACTTTTTTCCAAGAGGTGTATCTTGATGTAGAAAGTATTTTTCATATTTTTATTAAGCTTATTTGTTTATGTATACTGATGTACAAGGCGTTTCTAATTTTTTTTTAAATTGTTTTTTTTTTTGTTTACATAGGTATACATTTGTGTACCAATATTTATATTCAAAATATAGAGGACTTTATACATAAATTTTCAAAAAATAAGGGACTAATAGCATAATTTTCAAAAAAAATGGATTAAAGAGAATAAAACTAGTCAAAATCTATGTGAGATAGTTTTCTGATTCTTCTATTTCCTTCTATTTCTAATACTTGTTTTTTATCAAATTAAAGTTCTCAAATTACAGAACATGAAGTTACATTTTTTGTGATTCAGCTGATTAATTGTGACAGGCCATGTAATTAACTTAATTAGGTTTCCTTCGGTTCTGACAACTTTGAGTTAATTATCTTAGGTGCCCCTTAAAAAATTGATTTGTAATAATACACCCCATAATTTTTATATTATAATAATAGAAGTTTTAAATTTTGATTTGTAAGAATGTCATTTTCAAAACTATAAATTTTAAAAATACCACATGAAGACTCTATAGACCTCTATAGAGACCTATGAAAATCTCCAGTAGAAACTCTAAAAACTCTATAAACCTATAAAGACTTTTAGTGGAGACCTTTAGAGACCAAAATTTTTAGTAAAAACTCCTGAAGACCTAATCTGAATTTTTATAAATTAATTTTTGAGATAATATTTTTTAAAATTAATTTTTTAAACTGTTATAAATGTGTGATTTTCCCGACTACTTTCTTACCAAGGCCCAAAATAACCCTGGGCTGAATAGCATGGGAAAATGACACGTGTACACAAAATTTAGAAACTAATTACAAATGATGGCAGCACAAAATACCCACTGTCAACTATAAATAATATAACACTTATATTTGCATGTATAAAGAAAATGTACAGATTTGAACCTCCTTCAATTAAGAAGGACAAAAAACAGTTACCACAATAAAACAACCCAACAAATCAGGATAACCACCAACCTCTTATTCAAACCGACTCAAATTGTCATA
This sequence comes from Flueggea neowawraea, assembly GCA_948243855.1. NCBI lineage: Eukaryota > Viridiplantae > Streptophyta > Magnoliopsida > Malpighiales > Phyllanthaceae > Flueggea > Flueggea neowawraea. The sequence continues at coordinate 4,270 of CAODLS010569008.1, read as the reverse complement.
TTATCCAAACCACCACCAACTGCAGAACGTGCATGGCCTGTAACTTGTTTTTTTATTATAATTTTTTTCGAATTCTATGTATTATTTAGTGGATATTACTAATTCTATGTATTATAAATATATTACTAATTCTAATTTTATTTGTTTTGTTTAAATTTTTTTGTATTATTTAGTGGATATTAATTTATTATACTTATGTGTATATATAAATTTCTATAACATATATATCTCTTTGGCCGATATCCACTCAATATCCATCTAATATCCCTTCAATATCATCTAAATATACCACAAATATAACCTACAGCCACAACCTAATTCCAAGCAACAAAAACCCACAAGCCGACCCCTCCCTCGGCTTCTATTGCCTCTGTCATCTTTTCTCTAACAGCCTCAGTTTTCAATAAATCTAAGGACTGCAACCTAACAACATAAACAACACCGCATCAGGCAACAAAGACACTGCGTTCAACTTTAATTTGACAATACAATGAAAAGTGAGAGGTAATTGTTCTTTTATTATATTTTTGATAAGAAATCTAGTAGTCTCCCTATGGGAACTAAGCTGCGGTGAAGCAAAAACCGATGGAGGAGATGCAAAAGCTAGTGAATTAAGAGTGGGGTCGATGTTTATGGACTTAACAAGATCAATTGGTGAGAGATTGTTGATGCAATTGAAAACAAGAGAATCCCAATCTTCCACAACAACAAACCAAATGCTCAGAACCCAAAAACAACAAACCCTAAATCCCAATCTTCCAAAACCAAATGCTCCTCATGTTAACAAAGCAACTTTTCCTTTGAGTGTGTTTGGCTTGAAAAGTGAATCCGTAGCCATTTGATCGGTGTCTAATAAGCATACTAGAATCGATGAAGTTTTACCTAGGAGTATTCCAAGAGATATCGAACCGAAAGGAACGAGTACTAATAATGATCAATTCATAAGGCAAAAGCAATAAATAACATAATTGAGTTTTTGGAGGTTTTGAATAAAATACAAGACTAATAAAGCAAACAATAATAACTAAAGCGTTAGAACCTCTGAGATTTTAATTAAAGAATCTTACTTGCTACATTAATGAATGAGATTTTAGGAATGAATGTTCTCTCCACCGACTTAGCCTAAACCCTTTCTCAAGGTCATTTATGTCATACCTACATTTATCAAAAGGGTCATCTCGGCCTCAATTAACTAAACTAGGTTCATTAAACCATTAAGGAATTTCATCGAATACCTGTGGGCAAGCAATATCTTTATTCTAAACCTCACAAGTTTAATGCTTGTGGATCTTTCATACCCTTCATCTTTCAATTCTTCAACTAGGATTGCCTAAACTACAAATATGGTGATCAAACATAATCATAGTCAAGCATAACAAACCATTAAATCAAATCCATGGGCATACATTCAAATAAAGAACAAAAACACAATACCCAATAAAAACCAACTTCAAATATGGAATTTCAAAGCACAAAAATAATACCCATTCATTAAATAACAAGTATTCATCAATAACCCACATTTTTAAGTCCCAATAAGAGATTTAAGCTACCATAACTAACATACAGTAAAAATAGAAATTAAAATCAAACATTGTAACCAAGCTAAAGGATGAAGAAATAGAGGAAAGGTGGAAGCCAATAACCCCTATTCAATGTCACTTTGAGAGAGAATGCCCAAGACCTTCAAGCTTCCTTGATTCTTCAAATCCTAATTAAAGCTATCTAAAAATTTAAAAACAACGAGAATGTTTTTAGTGTGTAGAGAATGTGTAGAGAATCCCCCAAAAGAGTAAGTTTTAAGGAGTATTTATACCTTTTTATATGACCTCAAAACCCTACAAAAATTCTCTCCAAAATGCCCCTAAAATGTGCATTTGGTCCCCACTTGATTGTCTCCACGCGTCACTTCATTTTCTTTCCTTTTTAGCGTGTCACGGCCGTGCCATTTGGGTTGCACGGTCGTGCAAGTGTCATGGCCGTGCAACCACATTGGCTTGCACAGTCGTGCCACTCCCCTAGGTTGAAATCTTCATTCTTTGCAAATGCCACGACCATGCAACCTCCCTGGAATATGAAATCTTCATTTTCTTCATCTTTTTATGAGGTTGTTTGAAACCTTTCAATTTTGCATTCCTTTTTCATTTTTTTTCCACTCATTTTTCCCCAAATTTAACATCCTCCAATCGTCACAAATATTATAAGAATTTCACTATAAAAGCATAATTTATAGGATGAAAATAGATGCATTCTTACTTGAATTAATATATAAATATAGTCTACATCACCATTAATGGAAGACAAATTAGAAAAGAGAAAAAGAGGGAAAGAATTAGACAAAGAGATCGAGAGAGGAGGAAAGAGAGAAGAGAGAGGAGGATAGGGAAGGGGATTTAATTAAGTTGGAAGAGAAGTTGTAGAGCAATTGATCGATTCATATATTTTTTTAAAAAAATATTTTTCTCTCTCTTAAAATATGGGTAACGATTATAGAGATTGAAAAGAAATGACTGCTCTCTTATTAAAGTAGTGTGTCTATTACTGAAAATTTAATCAACAAATCTTTTTAAATGTAAATAACTTACTAGATCTGAAATAACTTTAGAACAGTGTCAATTATTGCAATTTTTTTTTAAAAACGATTATGTAGAGGTAATTTCCACGAATAGCATTGCAAAGAAACAAGGCCTTGCCAACTCCACGTGGCCCACAAAGCCACGTAAGCACACAAGTCCCTTCTCATTGGCCACTTCGACGCTAGAGTCAACACGGCTAAAGCGATTAGTCTGAATGGCAAACTAGAAAATAAAGGAAAAGTACAGCCCTATTCAAAACCGGCCAACATATAATACTGCTCAGTTAAGTTTTCCCCACCACACTTTCCTCTCTCTCGACTCTAGAAAACCCCAAACTAACAAACTAATTAAAAAAAATTAATAAAATTAAGAGAGAGAGAGAGAGAGACAGAGAGCGAGAAACTGAGGGAAAGTTAGAGAAACTGAGGGAAAATCACAACCAAACAGGAAAAAATTACAAAGAAATGAAACACATTTTCAAGAAATTACACATAGGCAGTAACCACGAGCCACAACGATCGAACGAAACCCCGCCGTCGCCGTCGCAGTCGTGCGCCTCCGATCACCGCGCCGCGGCTGCCTCCTCCACTACAGCTCCAGGGAGTCCTCCTTCTACGTCGCCGTCGCCGTCGACGCCAGTTCCCGCGCAGAGCATTGGTGGTGGTAATAATCGTACGGATTACTTCTCGTCGGAGGAGGAGTTTCAGGTTCAGCTGGCGTTGGCAATCAGCGCGTCGAATTCGGAGTTTAGAGATGATCCGGAGAAGGATCAGATCCGGGCAGCGACGCTGTTGAGCTTGGGAGGGAATCACCACCGGTGGATCGATAGTGGGAGGGAGAAAGGGGAGGTTGCCGCGGAGGGGTTGTCAAGGCAGTACTGGGTGAGTGGAATTGGAATTTGGAGAATTGAATTTTTTTGTGTATTTGAATTTTCGTCAACTAGTGCAAAGTTTAATGGCGTGTAAATAAAAAAAAGTAAAATAAAAAAATAGCTACTTATTTTTGTTTAATTTTGTTTATATTTTAATAAAAAAATAAGTAAGAGTAAATTTTTTCATTCTTTTTAAAAATTTTATTTTTTTTATATTTTAAATTGAAGTGTAAGTAATAAAATAATTAATTTTATATATTTTTTATTAGTTTTATTTTTTTACTCTTAATTAAGGTTATAATTTTTGTGTATTTTTCTCTTTTTATTCTATTCTTTTTCACTTATTATCATTTATTTTCTTTTTATTAATTATCCTTATTTATACCTTATCTAAATACAGTGTTAGTTTATGTTAATCAGGTTTAGGTACTGCCAGAAATTTGTTAACTTTAGGGTTGATGTGGCAATCTCTAGGGTAATTTATCTCAGTTATATTTATTAATTTAGTAATGAATTTCGGGGAAATGAAGTCAATTGATGTACTCTTTGTGATTTTTGATTAGGATCATTGTTGGTTTTTGCCTTTGATGGTGAGTATCTATTAGGTTTTATCAACTGTTAGATATTATCTTGATTCATTGTTGTATTGGGGGGAATGACGTTGATAGAAGTGTTTTTGTGGGTTTTCATTAGAATTATTATGATTGGTATTTCATCTAACTTTATGTTGCTGACTGTGAGTTCCAATGAGCGGGTTTGGTGGTTTGTTAAGCTTTTCTTGTTTTAGTGAAAAAATTGTACCATTTTATCTTGCCATGACTTG
>CAODLS010568952.1:0-26942 GCA_948243855.1 Flueggea neowawraea | reverse complement strand
GCTTGTAGATCCTAATTCTATAAGATGGCATGAAGCCATAAAATCAGAAATACATTCCATGTATGCCAACCAAGTTTGGAACTTGATGGATCCACCTGATGGAGCCAAGATCATTGATTGCAAAAGGATTTACAAGTTAAAAGTCAGTGGGATCTTCAAAGCAAGACTTGTTGCAAAAGGTTTTAGACAAACTTATGATATTAACTATGATGAAACCTTTTCACCAGTCTTAATGCTCAAACCCATAAGGATTCTTCTTGCCATAACAACATATTATGACTATGAGATATGGGAAATGGATGTCAAAACTGCTTTCCTAAATATAAATCTCCTTGAGGATCTGTACATGACATAACCTGAGGGTTTGTCGATACTAAGAATCCTAAAAGGGTACGCAAGCTTCAAAGATCCATTTATGGGTTGAAGCAAGCAGCCCAAAGTTGGAATCTTCGTTTTGATGAAGGAGTCAAAGAGTTTGGATTCATCAAGAATGAAGATAAGCCTTGTGTACACAAGAATGTTAGTGAGAGTGCAGTAATATTCTTAGTACTGTATGTTAATGACATCTTAATTATTGGAAACGATGTTCCAACCTTGAAGAGTTTCATGACTTGGTTAAGAAAGCATTTCACAAAGAAAGACTTAGGTGAAGCCTCACGTATCCTAGGGATACAAATCTATAGAGATAGAACGAAGAGGCTAATTGGACTAAGTGAAAGTATGTACGTTGATAAAATGCTAAAAAGGGTTTAGCGTGCTGATTTCCAAGAAATGAATGGCCAATTCTACTACAAAGTCTTAGTACATAGCCACGTTGGACACATCAAAGGAAGTTGTTTGGCATAAGAAGTTCATTACTAGTTCGAATGTCATCCCAAGCATCGCAAACCCAGTAGACTTGTGTTGTGATTACACAAAAAACCAAACACATACTTAGACGTTTCCACCTTATTCGAGAGAAAGTCGAAAGAGGTGAGGTTAAGATATGCAAAATTGACACCAATGACAATGTAGCGAATCCTTTGACAAAGGCTTCTCCAGAATTGAAACATGAAAGACTTGTTAGGTCTTTTGGTGTTAGGTTCATTCCTGATTGGGACTAGTGCAAGTGAGAGATTGTTAGTTTTGTGCCCTAGTTTAATCATTGATATACATTGTCATTACATTTATTATTTAATAAAGAGGTATTTCATTTCATATCTATGAAATATTATATTGTTCATGACAATAAAACTTTCATGAATAGTTTATTCTTCCTTATGTCATCAAGTATGTGAGTTGATAGTAAAACCATAAGGTAAAAGGAATACTATTCTAAAGGTCCCTAATCTATTGTTATCATGGGAATGATAACAAGCTAATGTTAGTATGTTGCTAAAAGAATAATCATGTTTTACTGATTATGGATATGAGATGTCAATTAGAACATAGATACATGTTAGGGAACATGTATTGGACTGGCCCGCTACCAAAGCACTTCATGGATAAATGTCACAAGTAGCTTTCATACAGTGGTGATGTTTGATTCCTTTGACTGAAACTCACTATCGACTCCTATATGAGGAATCACATGCTTTGACTTAGTCAAACATTATTTGTAATAGGGTAACAATAAAGGCTATGATTGCATATGTCATGAATCTTGTAGAGGATTGATGGTGAGAGTGATGAATTTGTTCCTGTTATGAAGAATGATATCTTTAGGCCATTTGATGAGTAGGATTGATGGAATGTATGCATACTCAAATGAATTGATAAAAAGGGTTTATCAATGTCATTTGTATATCAATCTACTTGGGGTCAAGAAACACATTAAGCAATATAAGGTTGACATGTGACTATACCTTATGCTTAATATAAATATCGTGAGACAAAAAGACTAAATATCAAACTGTGAAAGGTTAACTCGGATCACCGATGCCACTTGATTTTGGGTTGCCATAATGTATTACTAGATACCACTTATGGACTTTGGGCCCAAGTGTTTCAGACGAGGCCCATTGCTAATTTCGAGTGGGCCTATTGGGTCATACACTAAAACAAATTGGATTAGATTACAAGTGTTCTCTCTTTTGGTAGTTGAATTATTGAGATAATTAATTTGATAAATTATTAATAATTCAGAGTTTTATAATTATTAATTCACTTATTAATATTGTCTTGGATTTATTTATGTGACATAAATTAGGCCCATAGATATTAATAATAGAGTGATTTATTTAAGGATAATGTGTCATGAAATTAAAAGCCCAAAAAAATTAATGAAGCCTTAAAAATTTGGCACACCTACTTGTTAGATTAGGAATCCATATACTTGTTGGACAAGGGATAGAAAAACCTAGCTCATATGGGACTAGGGTTTTGGTGTGTTCGCCGAAATTCATCTCCTATTTTTTAGGAGTGATGGCCGAATTTATCCTCCTATATTTTAGGAGTGTGTGCTGAATTTTAAAAAAGGTCTAATTAAATAGGAAACATATATTCTTGTGTGACAAAAAGAGGCAAACCTTAGTAGGACTAGAAGAGGAATTCAACACACTCTTCCTAAAAGGGAGATAGGCCGAATCCTTGGTGGCCAAGGAAGAGGAAATTTGGCCCAAATCAAGGAAGAAATTCAGCACACTCTTCCTTGATTAGGGTTGGTTGAATTCTTGAGGAACAAGGAGAGGGTTTTGACTAACCCTAGTGCACCTATTTAGGTTTTCCCATATGCCTATAAATAGAAGGACACCCTTGTCATATTCTTCATGGCAATGGCTTGGCCGAATTTATGAGTGTCACAAACAAAGAATGAAAATTATTTGTGAGAATTAGAATAGAGATTCTAAATGTGCTAGTACACTCCACCAATCCAAGGAAGTTCATTCATGTTGGCACAATTGGTCATGTTCGCGCAAAGGTAAGTGGTTGAAAGGGTTTCAAGTTTATACTAAAAGCTACATCAACAATTCATTCGTTCATAAAATCGACCCTTGGTTTTCAAGGTAAAAACCCTAACCTTAATCGTTTATGTTAATGTGCATGGATCCTTGGTGGAATTCTAAGATAAAATTTTTTGTTATTTTTGCTGCGTTATCCTTATATGAATGTCCTATTTTAGTTACAAATTCCAACAGTGTTATTCGAGTAAGAGGTATGTCACTCGAGTGAGATGGCCTGTCACTCGAGTGAGCTATGCATTTTGGCATGAAACGGTGTTATTTTGGGCAGGGGTCTATTTATACCCCAACTCGACTCATTCAGCTTCAACCTCTCATTTCTCACTCAAATCAATCTCATTTCGTCTAGGAGTCATTTTGGTTGATTCTCCTTCATTCCTAATCATCATTTGAGGTAAGATTAAGCTTCTAAACCTTTATCTTCCTCATTTTTCAAGATCATTCATATTAGGGTTGTGAACAAATTCTCATAGGTTTGATTTCATTTTGTTTATGTTAGAATGGTGGTTAGGGGTTGTTAAATCGAGACTTTGGGAGTATATAAACACTTAGATTAGGCTTGGAATCATACAAATTGAGCATGTTAGTGAATGGCTTGTATCAACTCGTATTTTGGGTCCATTTGTGATGATTTTGAGTTGTCTTGATGGATTTGATCTTAGATCTGTATTGTCACAACCCAAGATCGAGCAATGACCGACGTACGAAGTGAACCGTTTGTGGAAGCCCGACCCATCTCGCACAAGCCTCAGAGATCAGACGACTATCCAAATTCATATTATTCGGCTTCTTAGTCATATTAAAACCGTTTAGCATATAATAAGTTTTAAAAATAATATTCTTGAGTAATAATAAAATATACCCATGATATTAAATACTAAATAAAGAAATAAAGTTAAAAACAATTTAACCAATTTATCAACAAATACAAATATGTAACCCATTACTCGGTGTGGGGCATCTAACAAAAATTGAAAATCGGGCCCGAACAATAAGACACTCACTGCTGACAAGATACCTCACTGAGCCCAAAAAATCAAATACTCCATATCAGGAACACCTAAAATATGAAGTAAAATAAACAAGGAAAAAGAAGGGGGTAAGAATTCAGTGAGGGAAAACACTTCAGAACGACTCTGTGCGAGATGGGCTGGCTCTCATAGACGGTTCTCCTCGTACGCTGGTCGCGGCCCATAATGGGTCAGTTCGACTTTGCATCTGTAAACCTTTTGATATATGGTTGGTACTTGCATACGCAATTTTTTCATGATATGTAAATGTGGATCGACACAATGGTAGAGGTTGTGGGAGACCTAGACGTGTGCCTGTTGAGGCCGCTGCTCAGTCGATAATCGATCAACATGATGCGTATAGTGTTCTTGAGTTTGCTCCCCAACACCTTAGCCCTAGTAGATGTCTCAGTTAGAGATTATGATGCATTTCAACTAGGCTGTTGAGCACATCGAGACGCTTCTTACTGGTCAGGCAAGTAGAGGCCAGCCCGTTCAGCCAGGTGTTGCACCACCAGTTCCTCCACCGCATATAGAGGTGTCAGTTGCAGCAGCGCCTATTATAGTTTCAGCAGCATCGCAGTCAGAGGCTGAGTCTCGACTTGTCAGATTCTTAAAGCTTACTCTGCCCAAGTTTAAGTGCAATTTGGGTGATGACCCTCATTGTTTCACTTCTACGGTCCAACGATGTTTTAAGGCTGTGGAGCTCGCCGATGAGGCAGCGAGAGTTAGGCTTGCATCATTCTTATTGTATGGTCGAGCTACCAGATGGTGGTAGGATATAGATCCTAGAGGATTGTTGCATGGGATGAGTTCAAGAGTGAGCTCATACTGTCTGTCCTTCCCCGGAGTGATAGGGATAGGAAGGAAAATCAGTTCAGCGAGTTTATCTAGGAGCAGGGTATGTCTGTGAGCAAGTATAAGGATCGCTTTAGAGATTTGAGTAGGTATGCACCATCTGAGGCCCGGAGTGAAGAGGCCTTGGCGAGGAAGTTCTTGAATGGACTAATACTCAAGACTCTCATAGTGGTAGCAACTCTGGGTCTGTCTACAGTATCGTATATTTCTGAGGCTATGGGAGACATGTAGTATCAGGATGAGCAACAACCGAGGGAGCCCAATAGGGCGAAGACTGAGGGTACGTTTGGAGGCCAACAGGGCTGTGGATAAAGTAGCCAGACTGAGCAGAGGCATAAATTTTCCTCTTGAGGGCAGCGTTAGGGACAATCAGGGACTAGTGTGGTACAACCATCTGGGCATGCCAGAAGTCAAAGTTCTGAAGGCTCGCATTTGTCGTGTGAGTTGTATAGGAGGAGACAATCAGAGACTTGTGTCAAGGTAGCAGGTCTATGTTTCCACTGTATGTAGTCGGGGCACAAGGTGGCTAATTATCCTATAAAGTATGGTACCGGGCACATATAATGCAGTCAGTGGCTGGAGGTATGGGTACTACTAGTTCTGGAGATGACAGAGGTTCTAGTAGGGGCGTGACATCTTCTGGGAGTCGTAGTCATTTTGGACATGGTTCAGGCTGATGCCAGATCGGTCAAAGCAGTTCAGCTACTGGAAAACAGGCCAGAGTGTATCATTTGACTCGCCATGAGGCTTAGACCTCCAATGCTGCAGTTACGGGCACACTATCCATTTTTGGTTCTTCTGCATATGTCTTATTTGATTCTGGTGCATCACACTCATTCATCACGCCATATTTTGTTGAACATGTTGGGTTAGTGGTGTATCCACTAGTTAGATTGTTAGAGGTTTCGTCACCTCTAGGTGACAAAATTATAGTTGATTCCGAGGTCTAGAATTGTGTGATTGGCTTTGAAGGGCACGAGTTGACTGCTAATCTTACAATATTGGATATAGGGGAGTGCATATCATCTTCAGGTGGGTTACGTGAGGAGATTATGATCGATGGTCTTAGTTCTGCTTATTCGGTTCACCCGGGATACATTAAGATGTATCAGGATCTTCGTGAATCCTATTGATGGCCAGGGATGAAGAAGGACATAACTGAGTTTGTCAGCCGATGTTGACTTGTCAACAGGTTAAGTTTGAGCATCATCGTCCTTCTGGATTGTTGCAGCATATGCCTTTTCTTGAGTGGAAGTGGGATTGCATTACCATGGATTTTGTGGTTGGGTTACCGAGGACATCTTCAAGATATGACTCCATTTGGGTTATTGCGAACCGATTGACAAAATCGACGTATTTCTTACATGTCAAGACGCCATATGGAGCAGCACGATGGGCGAGATTGTATATCCAGAGGATTGTATGCCTTCATGGTGTGCCTGTCTCTATAGTGTTTGATAAAAGACCTCAGTTTACGTCCTATTTTGGGTGTAAACCTTAGGACGAGTTGGGTACTCGATTCGATTTCAACACCTCTTTCCATCCGCAGACAAATGGGCAGTCTGAGCGTACGATTCAGACATTGGAGGATATGATAAGGGCATGCACTGTGGATTTTGTATGGAGTTGGGATTTCCATTTGCCATTGGTAGAGTTTGCGTATAACAACTCGTACCACTCAAGTATTGAGATAGCGCCTTACGAGGCACTGTACGACAGGAAGTGTAGATGTCCCTTATGTTGGGTCGAGGCCAGAGAGAGAGAGCCATTGGGGTCAGATCTTATTTTGGAGACTATTGAGAAATTCAGGCTAATCCGGTAGAGGATTTAGACTACTCATTGTCGTTAGAGGAGTTACGCTAACCTAAAACCTAAACATTTGGAGTTTGAGGCTGGAGACCATGTATTCCTGAAAGTATCACCCATGAATGAAGTTATGAAATTTAGGAAGAAGGGCAAGTTGAGCCTGAGATACATTGGTCCGCTTGAGATTATTGGCTGAGTTGGAGCCGTGGCATATTAGTTGGTGTTACTGCCTCAGTTTGCTTCAGTTCATCCAATATTTCAAGTTTCACTTCTAAGGAGATATGTTTTAGATCTCTCACATGTTTTGGCTCTGCAATCTGTCCAAGTTCTATCAATTTTATCTTATGATGAGGTTCCATTGAGATACATTGACCGCTAAGTCAAGAGACTCTGGAACAAGGAGATCGCTTCAATGAAAGTGATTTGGAGACATCATTCTATTGAGGAGGCCACTTGGGAGGCCGAGGAGGAGATGCGGCGCATATATCCGCACCTGTTTGACTCAGCTGATCTTTAGGTCATTATGTTCTCTTTATGTCTTCATGTTTTGATTGTGTTTATGGCATCACCACGTTTGCATGTTGCACGTTGGCTGAGATGTTGTTATGGTTTTACTTTGGGATGTCAAGGATAGATCTCAGTTTTGACTTGTTTTGTTTTGATGACGAATTTCTTTTGAGGGAGAAGTATGTAATATCCCGTACATTCCAATTATGATTCCTGTAGTTTTTGAATTTGGCATTGAGAACTTTTGGAATACCAGTGGATGGTATTTGATGTTCATGATGAAATCATGTTAGGTTGTATGTTGTTAAGTGTTGGGAATGCTTCAGGACGAGTTCAGTTGCGAGAGAAGTCGAGAAGGGAGAAACAGGGTACCTTACGAACGTAAGGCTAAGCCTAACGTACGTAAGGCATGAAAAATTCACGTACGTGAGAATGAGGTGTCACGTACGTGAGCTGGGCTTCCAGGAAGATTCAAGTATGTGAGATTTAGGGGTGACGTACGTGAGATTTGGTATGGTGTGTCCAGAATTGATTTTGAGCCCCCATAATGTACGTGAGATGTCTAGACATGTACGTAAGGGTCCCCTAACGTACTTGAGACATAGATTGACGTACATGAGGTGAGTTTTAGATGTCTTCAAAGAATTCAACAACACAACTTTCTCTTTTATAACTCTCCCCAATCACTCAAAACTCTCTCAACTCGTCTGAGACTTTTCAGCTTGGTTCGTCCATCATCCATAACCATTTTAAGAGGTAAGATTACATCTCTTTCTTGGATGTAACATCTCTTTCATGCATTAATCCATATAATCTGTTTTGGTCCAAATGGGTCTAGGGTTCGGATTTTTGAATGATTTTGAGTTAATGAATGCTAAGGGTTGTTAGATTATAGTTCATTGAGGTTAAAGGAACATGATTGAAGCCTTGAATCAACAAATTTAATGTGTTATTGTGTTGGTTAGGGTTAGGTTTGGTTTTGATGATTTTTAGAACAATTTGGAGTTTGTTCGATGGAATTGATGATTGATTAATGTCTCTGAAGGTGTTTGGGAACAATGTGGATAATTGGTTACATCGGGTATTGATCGAATCAAGAGTTCGGTATTTTTGAGAAGTAATCTTAGTGTTTACACATTTTTGTAAATTTTGGAAAGTTGAAGTAAGATTTGTAATTTTAGAAACTTTGAGCTCCAGAATTGTAATTTTGAAAAAGTTGAGGTACTGAATGGTAATTTCTAAAAAGTTGGGGAATAACTTGTAATTTTACAAGTTAAGGATTAAATTGCAATTTCTAAGAGTTTAGGGATGAATTTGGAAATTCTGAATTTTGGAGTACCTCTTGGTAATTTAAGAATACTTTGAGGACTATATTGAGATTTGCCAAGTCTAGGGGACCAAAACACAATTTTATAGTGGTCGACGACCAAATTGTAATTTTACATAGATTATGAATTTATGACCGAAAGTGATGGGTTCACATTCGATATATGTTTCAACGCCTATGGGTGTTTGCATTGCATTTTCATATCATGCATTTGGTATAGTCCACAATACCACATTTTGATTTTATGTTATGTATGTCCATGTTCAACTTCTTGTTCGTGCCAGCGAGGCCATCCACCGAACAATGGGGCTTGACTGGTGACTGAGCTTGGACATCCAGGTGAGTGGATAACAGCTTCAGACGCATAGGCTGTGTCTTGAAACTTCTATTATGTTTTATGATGTGCTGAACATGTTTATGAAAATGGACTAATCTAAGAATTTGTTAAATGAATAAAACGACTCTGTGATTTTTATAATCAATCCTATGTTTTATGAAATTGATATATATATATATATATATATATATATATATATATATAATATTTCCTAAGATTTCAAATGATGAAATGCATGTCTATGATTTATGCTATGCAATATTATGATTTTGTTTTTATGATACGGACCTATGCTTCAAGGTCGAAGTAGCCTTTGGTATACCAATGATACATGTACTATGAAATCCCAGCTACCAGGGATGGATAGTCACGTGTTCTGATCCAACACGTGAATCGTTATGATAGTGGTCGAGTCCAGATCACCCATGTGATATGGTGCTATGAGCACACCCATGATTATGGTCCCTTATCAAAGATGTTTTTAACTATGAAATCATGTTTTAAGAATCGATATGATTACTAAGTACGTTTTCACGCTTGCTAGATGTTTTGCTTGCGAACGATTTTGAAATATTTTTTGAAAAGCCTTTAGCGTGTATATATGTATATGTCCATGTCTATACCTGCATGTGGTACTTTTAAATCATTTTCAAAGCAGTCTTTGCGAGGTACGTATGAGGCAGTCTGGAGTGTTTTCCTTTACTGGGCCCTGACCCCCTTTCTTTCTAGTCTACTGTTGATGTTATTCCACAGGTTCATCATTTTTGGCTACGATAACTTTTTTGCATCTTGGATAATAGTGAGGTGTCATTCGGTTAGTGATGCACTTTTGATCGTGCTCTTATGTATTCATGTTGGAGCTATACACCGGGATGATGTCGGATTACTGGGTTGCTTTTCATACATTGATGTATTTTGATATATTAAGATATATTTATGTTTTGAATATTTTTATCTATGATATATGATTATTCTATCATTTATTTTAAATAACAAATGTTATAGGTAGTAAGTTATGATCTATGAGGTTTGTACGAGATGGGTCAGATTCTCATAGACCGTTCTCCTCGTACGCCGGTCCCTGGCTCGCAACGGGTCGTAACAAAAATAGAGCTAATCGAAAAGCTACAAAGAACTGTATTGGAATCCGACAGGGTATTACAGAATCTTCCTGAGAGCCATAGCTGTTATCGGCAGCGGACTTTGGCTCGTGCACTATTGAGGTCATCATAACACGGCATTGAAGCTAACAGTCTTGGGCCTACACACCTTGCTCTATTGTGTGACACATATCCACGATAATAGGCAACCACAGTTGTCATCGCTCCCACTCGAAACCGCACCAACGCGAACAAAGGCAGCGCCCTCAATTGCCAGGCTACCTTCTAGATGTGGCACATGGTTTAAGACCACTTTCTGCGCCAAAACCATATTTTTGCACTAAACAACCGAATGATTAGAGATACTCTTATAAAATTAAAGAAAAACTTATAATTTATTTAATTATATTTTTATTAAAAATTGTGCTTGTCTAAAAGACTTATCAATTTGGAATAAAGTCTGTGTTTATTTTTCTTCTTTCCTATTCAAAGAATGGAAATGGTAGTTCTCATATTATACAATTTTTCATTTTATTTCCAAGATTGCTACAAATTTAAAATCTGTTACAACCTAATATTTCCAAATAAAAAATTCATTATTGATTATATGAGGGAGAAGCATATATATTGCATTTGTCATACTCCATGTAAAATTTAAGATATAACAAAATAAAGAATATATATATCATGTTGGAAAATCGGGTCCACTAGTGATGTTAATGGGTGGAGTGAGGTCCGTTAGTTATCTGGTTAACTAATGAGCCCAACCAATGAGTAATTGATTGCGAACTTCTTAATTGGACCGAGCAAGCCCAATTAATTAAGAAGCCCAGATGGAGCCCAACGGTGTAGCAGAGAGGATAAATTGAATACTCCTTGATATGATAAGATCAATTATGGTTGAAGCCAACTTACCAATCTCTTTTTGGGGATATGCGTTGCTAAAAACAACTTATGTTCTAAACCGCATTCCATCTAAATCCATTACCACCACATCTTATGAGATATGGATAGGTCACAAGCTTGACCTATCTTACTCGAGGCTGTGTGGTTGTGCAGCCTATGACCATGTCATCTCTAGCAAGCTTGGAAAACTTGGCCCAATGGGTCAAAAAGGAATTTTTATAAGATATCATGAAACCTCCAAAGGATATGTCCTAATGGGAGATCAAGAAGATGGCAGGGTAACCAAGTATGAATCTCAAGATGTCACATTCTTAAAAAGGAATTTCCAAAATTAGGAGAAGTGTGTGAGGACTTCACTTTCTGTGAGACACATGAATATGAACATTCAGGATCACTCCATCCAAGTGGGAGAGATTTTGCGGTCGAGGATGAAAGTTTAGACTTTCCACCTCAAGCCAATATGAATGTTTCTGATCCTAACTCAAGTGGGAGTATGAATTATAATTTGAGTGGGCGTCAAAATCCTATGGAAAATAAAAATGAGAACATTTTTCCCAGTGGGAGTATTCCAAAACTTGACGAATACATGCAATTTATGTATCAAGATGCAAAACTGCCACGTAAGTTGGCGATGGCTAAAGCTCCAGGATGATGTTTTTAATAGAAGAACCGAGTGAAGCTTTCCTAAATATAATCCCATCAGACAAGGAAGCATCGATAAACATACAAGTGATTCTGGAATCCCCAAGGAAGAATGAATTAAGTCAATGGAAGAGAAATGACATCTATGAGTTTAAATCAAGTATGGGAATTAATTGAATTCCTTGAAGGCCAAAAATCCATTGGGAACAAGTGGATACATACGATTAAGTGTGGCACTAATGGCAAGGCCATCAAGTGAAAAATTTGCTTAGTCATAAAGGAGTTTACACAACAAGAAGGAATCGATTTTGATGGGACCTTTTCACCTGTTGTAAGATTTTCCTCGATAAGGTTGATCTTAGTGTTAGTTGCCACTATGGATGTCGAGTTACATCAAATGGATGTAAAGATTGTGTTTCTCAATAGGGAACAAGACGAATAAATCTATATGGTTCAACCAAAAGGTTTCATAGTCCCTGACAACGAGCATAAACTTTGCCAACTGAAGAGATCTATTTATGGTCTCAAGCAGTCTTCAAGGAAATGTTATATTCGCTTCCATGAGGTGATTGTCTCATTTGATTTCAAAATAATCGATGAAGACCATTGTGTATACCTTAAACACTCGGGAGACAATTTTTTCATTCTAACGTTATACGTAGAAGACGTTCTTGTTGTTGGTAATGATTTGACCTATATCAAGTGTGTCAAAGATTGGTTATCAACCATATTTGAGATGAAAGACATAGGAAATGCATAATATATCCTTAGGGTTAAAGTCTTAAGAGATCGTTCTAAGCGATTGGTATCTCTTTGAGAAAAGGGGTACATCAAGAAAGTCTTAGAGCGATTTTACATGAAAAACTGTAATCCTTTGACAACCTCAATAGCTAAAAACCATGAACTTAGCCATAAGAAGTGTCCACAAACGATAACAAAGAAGGAACAAATGAAGAAAGTTCCATATTCCATTGCAATTGGCTGCCTAATGTATGCAATGATGTGTACTAAAGCTGATATCTGCTTTGTTGTTGGTTTGCTAAGCAGATTCCAGTCAAACCATGGATAATCGCACTGGCAAGCAGTAAACTGAGTTCTATGATACTTGAAAGGAACTATTGATTTTGCATTGTGTTATCAAAGGAATGATTTGCATTTAAGAGGATACATAGATGCAGATTTGGGTGTAGATGTGGATGAGAGAAAATCCAGTTCTGGATATACATTCTTGCTTAGGAATGGAGCTGTGTTGTGGAGAATCAAGAAACACACTAGCGTAACATTGTCTACTATGGAAGCTGAGTACATAGCTACGTATGTCATAGTGCAAGAGGATGCTTGTAGTCCCAATATGGAAATCCAAGAAAGGGTGAATTGACGCATTTTTCTATGGTTGCTCCTATCGTTCTGGTCGCACGCATGTCGTCTAGTTTCTATTGCGCAACAATTAAACCTGAAATGACGTCGTTTCATTTCATGGTCTGCAAATCCACTGCCATATCTGCCACTTTTTGCGGCCTTTTTAACACACTTCCACCGTCCAACTCAGTCATCTCTCTCTCTCCTCATTTCTTCACTCTCACTCACCTCAAAAACCTTCATCTTCAGTTCTCTCTCTCTCTCTCTCTCTCTCTCTCAATCTCCATTGTTTTTCTCTTCAAGTGAGGCAAGATCATGTTCATTTAAGTTGCTTTTTCGTCATTTTTCTGTTGCTATATGAGTGAGCTGATTTTGTGTTCTTATTGGTTGAATGTTTCTGGGTTTTTGAGGGTCTGTAAGCTCAGTTTTGAGGAGCATTTTAGTGAGGATTTTAGTTTGTTTCGGTTGGATTCACAGGTTGTGATGATTGTCTTTCGATGGTTGGTTATACTTGACTTTGGGACTATTTTTGTTGGTCTCTAGTTTCTGGGATCAGTTGAGAATAACTTGATAAATTTCTGGGTTGTTAAGGAAAAAAGGGATAAAGTTTGGTTCGGGAAAAAATGGACAAAAAAATTGGGTTTCATTAGTTAGGGACTTTTTTTATGTTGTTTTAAATGAAAATGACTGAAAATGTAATTGTCCATAATTCTGAAATTTTGTTTAGGGACTAAACTTGATATTTACAAGTTTGGTCAGATTTGTAATTTTGAATTGTAGAAATCTGTATTTGTAATTTTAAGAAAGTTTAGGCTGAATTTATAATTTTAGAAAAGTTGAGGATTTAAAAATACATTTAAAATACTTTGAGGACTTAGTTATAAATTCTGAAAGGTCTAGGGACTAAGTCATAATTTGCCAAGTCTCGGGGGACTAAAACGTAATTTTACATTGGTAGGGGACCAAACTGTAATTTTACATAAATTTTGAATTTTGGATTAAGAATGATAGAATATCATTCAAAATATATTTTTTGGGATATTTTCAGGGTCCGAGTTTGCATTTGCATTGCATAGCATGTAGTACCGCCACACTACTGCATTTCAATTTGTCTGTCATATATCTGTTGATATATATTTGTTTGTTCAGTTTCATGTTCCTGTCAGTGAGACCAATAACCGACAAGTGGGGCTTGACTGACGTTTTTCACTTGGACTTCCAAGTGATTGAATAGCAACTTCAGACACATTGGTTGTGTCTCGAAACTACTACTATTTTTGTTATGCTGAAAACATTATTTTTAATATGGACTAATCTAAGGATTGCCTAATAAATAAATTGGTTATGTGTTTAATAATTAGTATTGTGTTTTAAAACTGATATATATGTATTATATATTTTCGTACGAATTTTGATGCTA
Organism: Flueggea neowawraea; assembly: GCA_948243855.1. Classification (NCBI taxonomy): domain Eukaryota; kingdom Viridiplantae; phylum Streptophyta; class Magnoliopsida; order Malpighiales; family Phyllanthaceae; genus Flueggea; species Flueggea neowawraea. The sequence continues at coordinate 12,731 of CAODLS010568952.1, read as the reverse complement.
AAAGCATGCTACGATTTTATACTAGGTAATAGAATAACATGATTTGGTTTTCTAATATAGGGGATCTGTGCTACGGGTAGTAGTAGCCTTTGGTATACCAATGATTTAAGAAATCCCAGCTACCAAGGATGTTGGTAACCATGTGTTCTGATCCAACACATAGTGTGTTAGTGATTAGTGGCGGAGTCCACATCACATATGTTATGATGCCAGATGCACACAATTGATATGGTCCCATATTTACGATATATGTTTTGACTCTGAAACTGTATTCGATATGTTTTTCATGCCTGTTGTTTGCTTTGTTTGCGAACGTTTTGAAAAATGATTTTTGAACGCTACTATGTATTAGCGTATATATATATATTTATTTGTCTACCTATATTGCATGTGGTAGTTTTGAACTATTTTCAAAACAGTATTTGTGAGGCACGTATGAGGCAGTCGGGAGTGTTATTCCTCACTAGGCCCTGACCCCCTTTATTTTTCTGTCTATGTTGATTCATGAATCTCAGGTTCACAGATTTTGACTTCGGCAACTGTTCCACATTTTTTTTTACCAGTGAGGCATCTATTGGTTAGTGATGCCTTTTTTGTCTGGGCTATTCTTTTATATTGTTAAATCTATGTACCAGTATGTTGTTGTGTTACGGGATTGCCACTTTGACTTTTGATATGTTTACACTGATATTATTTTGACATATCTATTTAGAAATATGCATATTTTATTTCATATAAACTTATTTTATTTCTGGTCCGCTTTTGATAATTAAATATTTGGGTAGTATGTTCTTATATTTTTTTGCCTTTGCCGCACTGTCCAACAATCTTGGTTTGTTTTTCTTTTATTTTATTTGCTTGTTTTCTTCTTGTTATTGCATGTATTGTTGGTGTTAATCTCATATTGCTTTCCTTTCTTTCAATGGTGGTGTGAGGTGGGTCTTCACTGATTGGCGATAATAGTTAGAGGCGACAGTGGGTGGTTGAGTTGTGGCTGGTGGTTCATTATCGTCTCACTCGAGTAAATCATTGTGTAAATCGAGTAAGAGGAAGTGTTTTCTGAGTAATGGGCATGAATTGGGCATTCTATACAAATCTGAATAAATATAACTCGTGTAAGGAAAGTGTGTTACTCAAGTTATCTAGGGTCCATACAACTCGAGTAAGTTAATAATGTTATTCAAGTAAGCCATCATTCTAGAATGCTGCAACGGTTATAAATGCACTCCAACAGCTATTTTATCTACATCAATGGTCATATTGCTTGGAGAGGCTATAAATACATCAAGAGAGGGCTGAGAACGTATGAAAAAAGCATATGAAAACATTATTCTAACACTATGCTAACACTTTTATCAATTCCAACTTTCAAAAACACCAAATCAAGCTAGAGATCAAAGTTCGAGCATCATACTCATATATTCAACTCTAGCATAGAGCTTCAATCTTTGTAAGTACTTTTTATACACTTTGAAAGTGGGAAAAGTTTGTTGTAAGTCTATGAAAAACAACATTGTAAAGGTTTGTTGTGAACCTATGGAAAACAACATTATAAGTGCCTTAGAGGAGTTGAACCGCAATCAACCTCGTTGTATTGGCTTTATTGGATTGAGCCAGAATCAATCACCGTTATAGTTGAAATCCTAAATTATGAGACTTAGTTAGTGGACATACTTAAGGTTGGCCAAACCACTCTAAATTCTTGGTGTTGTTTTCTCTGTTTTATTTCAAGTCACTTCCACTCTCCAAACACAACCAAAGCAAAGATCAAAAACTCTCCAACAAACACTCTATAAGCTTTGCTATTAGTAGAATAACCTAGGAAAATTCCTACATCCGATTTAGCATCAATTTTTTCCAAGTTATCTTTGCCATTATTCAATATAAACACTTTGCAACAAAACAGATGAAAATAAGAAATGTTAGGTCTCTTACCTTTCCATATCTCATAAGGAGTTTTCATTTAATCTGTTCTTATATGAACTCGGTTGATGATGTAGCAAGCAATAGCCTCAGCCAAAAAATATTTTAGAAGATCGTGCTTATTTAGCATCGTTCTACACATTTCTTCCAAAGTTCAATTTTTCCTTTCCACAACACCATCTTTTTTATGGAGTTCTTGGTGCCGAAAAATTATGCGACATGCCATGCTTGTCACACCAATCTTCAAAGGGTTTGGATTCAAATTCTTCTCCATGGTCTGTTCTAATGGCAATGATAGAGTTGTTTTTTTCATTACGAACCAATCTTCAAAGGGTTTGGATTCAAATTCTTCTCAATGGTCTGTTCTAATGGCAATGATAGAGTTGTTTTTTTCATTACGAACCAATCTACAATTGGTATCAGAGCTTGGGCTCTTATTTGAATCAGTTTAACATCCGAATAGTAAAAGATTCTGGATGGTTTTGAAAGTAGGATCACACGCCGAAGGCCATGCAATAAATTGTCCTCCTTTCTTCGATGGATCCAACTTCAACTCTTGGAAGAAAAGGATGACTATCTTCATTCACTCCTATGATATTAAAATTTGGAAGGTGATCGTGCTAGGTCTTGAAATTCATAAGAAGGAAGATGACTCTCTTAAGGAGTATAAAGATTTTAGTGATGAAGATTGGAAGAAAATTCATTCAAACTGCAAGGCAGCCCAACTCTTATATTGTGCCTTGAATTCAAAAGAGCACAATAGAATCTCATCTTGTGAAAATGTTAAAGAGATTTAGGAGATGTTGGAAGTGACTCATGAAGGAGCCACTTAAGTTAAGGAGATAAAAATCAACATGGTGTTGCATGACTATGAGTTATTCTCGTTGACGGAAGGAGAAAGCATCACTAGTATGCTTGATAGATTTTTAGAGATCACTAATGGTCTTGCTTCTCTTAGTAGACCAATTTCGGGTAGTGAGAAGATAAAAAATATTTTGAGGTCATTTCCAAATGAATGAGATGCAAGGATTATGGCTATTATAGAGTCAAAGAATTTGAACAAAGTGGATTTTAGTGCTCTAATTGGTTCTCTCATTAACTATAAGATTGTGTTGAAGAATAGAAGCTCCAAGGTCAAACCAACAGAGAAGAATTTAGTCTTTAAAGCCAACGAGTGAGTAGTGTTGAAGAAGATGCTAGTTTTGTGCCTTAGTCCAATCATTGATATACATTGTCATTATATTTATTATTTAATAAAGAAACATTTCATTACATATCTATGAAATATTATATTGTTTATGACAATAAAACTTCCTTGAATAGTTTACTCTTCCTTATGTCATCAAGTGTGACTTGATAGTAAAACCATAAGGTTATAAGAATGCTATTCTAAAAGTCCCTAATCGATTGTTATCATGGGAATGATAACAAGCCAAGGATAGTATGTTGCTAAGAGGATAATCACGTTTTACTGATTATGGATATGTGATATCAATTAGAACATAGATACATGTTAGGGAACATGTATTGGATTGGCCCGCTATGAAAACACTTCATGGATCAATGTCACAAGTATCTTTCATACAGTGGTGATGTTTGAGTCCTCTGACTAAAACTCACTATCAACTCCTACATGAGGAATCACATGTTTTGACTTAGTCAAATGTTATCCGTAACAGGGTAACAATAAAGGCTATGATTGGATATGTTAGGAATCTTGTAGAGGAGTGATAGTGAGAGTGATGGTTTTGTTCCTCTTATGAAGAGTGATATTTTTAGGCCACTTGATGAATAGGATTGATGGAATGTATGCATACTTAAATGAATTGATAAAAGGGTTTATCAATGTCATTTGTATATCAATCTACTTGGGGATCAAGAAACACATTAAACAACATAAGGTTGACATGTGACCATGCCTTATGCTTAATATAGATATTGTGAGATAAAATGACTGAATAAAAAACTGTGAAAGGTTAACTCGGATCACCGACTCCACTTGATTTTGGGTTGCCATAATATATTACTAGATAACGCTTATGGACTTTGGGCCCAAATGTTTGGGACGAGGCCCATTGGCAATTTCGAGTGGGCCTATTAGGTCACACACAAGAACGATGTGGATTGGTTCACAAATATTCTCTCTCATGGTAATTAAATTATTAGTATGATTAATTTTATTAATCATTAATAATTTAGAATTTTATGATTTAAATCATAAATATAATATAAGATATTATCCATTAATGTAATGGGCTCTTAATATTAATTGCTTCTTATAATGTTTTTGGGTATGAATTATGTGTGACATAATTTGGGCCCCATGTAGATTAATTAAGGAGTGGTTTACTTAGTGATAATGTATCATGTAATTAAAAGCCCAATAACATTAATAAACCCTAATGTAAAATTTGGCCATACTCCTATTTTTTAGGAGATTTTATTCTTGTATGACAAGGAGAAGAAAACCCTAAAAGGGATGTAGAAAATTCAGCACACACTCCAAATTAGGGTTGAAGGCCGAAATTTCTCCCTCTTATTTTTTAGAAATGTAGGCAGAATACTTGAATGGGAAGGAAAGGGGTTTGGCTCCTAATTTGAGAAGGAATTTCGGCACACATACTTCTTGTATTGGTGTGGCCGAATTCTTCTTGAACAATGAAGGATTTTGGCCAACCTTAGTGCACCTATTTAAGTTTTCTCATATGCCTATAAATAGGAGCACACCATAGTCTTGTTTTTCATGGCAATGGCTTGGCCGAATTTGTGAGTGTCACAAACAAAGAGAGAAAATTATTTGTGAGCATTAGAATAGAGATTCTAAAAGGTGCTAGTACACTCCACCAATCCTAGCAAGTTCATTGTGTGGATACCATTGGTCACGTTCACGCAAAGGCCACGTGGTTGAAAAGGTTTCGAGTTAATACTAAAAGTTACACCAACAAATCATTCGTTCATACAATCGAGCTTTGGTTATCGAGGTAAAAACCCTAACCCTAATCGTTTATCTTCATGTGCTTGGATCATTGGTGGAATTCTAGGATAAAAATCTTTGTTATTTCCGTTGTGTTTATCCTTGTATGAATGTCATATTTAGTTACAAATTCCAACAATGCAGCACTCTTTCGAAGAGAGCGAGGGAAGGAAGCTTCTTGTGAAAGTGACAAGCAACCTAATTCTTGGACAATACCTTTCTTATTATTATTATTATGTTTTTTGGTGTGGTTGATGAGAGTAGGAGTCATAATTGAAGCTTTTGACAACTGGGTGTTGTGGTCGTTATTGGTGTGGTTAGGTTCAATAATGTGAGAGAGAGGGAATTGATGAGAGAGAGAGAGAGAGAGAACCAGAAAGGTGGGTTTGGGTGTTTGGTTAGTGGGAAAGTTATGGAAAGAAAGGCGAGAAAGAGAGGAATGAGAGAGAAAGCAGATAGGTTGTGGGAGGGTATTTTTGTCATTAAATTCATAAAATTAGTAGGTCTCATGTGCCACATCAGATTTTCTAACATGACCCATTATATTTGACTGACGACGACAGAACAAGGGATCGAAACTGCTAGTTTTGAAACTTGAGGGATTGGGAGAGAGATATGACCAAATCTCAGGGACCGCCATGAATTTTTCCCAACTAGGTTTATCGAGGGAATGTGTTAAATTGTCTTGATTATGGTCTTTTAATGCAACATAGAAGATGTCTCTATGTTTTCAAACAAAAAGTGTGATGGAATTGATTGTTAAAGATAGGAAATTGAGGGTTTTCCTAAGTAGTGGACAGGTTTCAAGTGACATCGTTGGTCCTCACCTTCAAGTGACACTGTTGGTCCTCACCTTATGGGTTGTTAGCAAAAACTATCCCTTTTTTAATTTGATCTATTGTGTTAGAGGGTAAACCTAAGAATTAATTGTATTTTAATAAAGAAACAATAAATATATTTTGTTTAAACTAATTCAAATTGATTTGGTGGTGAAACTTTTTGTTATTGGGATTTTTTAAAACTATTGTCTTTATGTTTTTGTTACTTTTGTTAATTTTACTATTCCTTTTCCGTTGTGTACAATTTAACGGTCAGAGTTCTTATTTTGGTTTAATTGCTACAATTTTGGAAGTTTATGGCCTTAATAGGAAATAGTTAAAGTCAAGGAGTCACTCAGCTAAAAATGGAAAAGCTAAAGGGCTTTGTTTGGATTTTGCCTAAACTATTTTAATTTTTTTTTTTGAAAAAACAGTAGAAAATAATGAAAGCAAGAAAACATTTAAGAACAAATAGAAATGCGCCAAGTAACCGGCAAACGTGGCAGAGAGCCACCGCCACAAGGCAACTAAAAGCAGAGAGAAGAATCTTGTCTTCTTCTCCGAAACACAGACTTCGTTACCACATCGCTGCAAACTCCAAAAGTGCTTCCATCTCAACTTTTATCAAGGAAAAAAAGAGGGTAATCGAACCTCTTCATGATCGTGCTGCGATCACTGATTTAATCGGGTTTTTTTGCTTGCTTGGCCGATTTCCTCTTTCTTTTTTTTTGCACGATTTGAGTAATAGATTATGTTTTGAGTTGATGTTGTTTATGAATGATATGCATGCAGAAGCTGTTTGTTGTTAATTTGTTTATGCTGTTACCAGTGATTTTGGGTGTTATTTTAATGGGGTTTGATTTAATTACATGTTTTTTAATGAATATACCATATCTCTTTTAATTATTCATTATTTAATTGAAGGCAATTTTTTATGCTCTGTTTGATATTTGAGGAATTGAATGGTTTTACTTCTGTATTTTCATATATATTAATTTTAATTTTATAGTTTTAGATTACTAGTATTTTGGAGAGTCTCCTACTTGAATAATAAAGATGTTCTTATTATCGGTAAATTGAATAATTATTGTGTTAAGTGATGACCAAAATTAAATTTCTCTTTGATACTGCTGAATTGGATTATGTGAACTGTCAATTGGCATGTTAGCCCAGATTATCTGTTTGGGTTTTGTTCAATTGGTTTATGTGAACTGTCAATTGTTTAAGCTGTTCTCTTATGCTCTGCAGAATTTTTGGGATGGCTTCCAAGAGGATTAACAAGGAGTTGAAGGATCTCCAGCGGGATCCTCCTGCTTCGTGCAGTGCTGGTTTGTTTGTTTGTTCCTTCATGATTTTGTATTTCCCTTTGAATAATCTGAATATCATTTTAGTGTGATATGGAAAATATCAATAAAATAACTTGCCATGTTCAATTTATGTAAAAAACAATAGAAAGGTCAAAATTTCAACCAATTTTATTTACATGTCATTTTCAAATTGATCAAACAATACTTTCTGTTGAATATGGACATTTCAATATTTGTTTGGTGAGTCCAAGTGCTAATACATGTTGAATACTTTGTAATACTGTTATGGTTGTTTAATTTAGGTTGATGAGTTCTGATATTGTCGTCTTCATTATAGCCCTGCATAAGAGAGAGAACATTGATCATTTAGTTATTAATTTATGGTGGTTATGCCTCTGCAGGTCCTGTTGCTGATGACATGTTCCATTGGCAAGCAACTATTATGGGTCCAACTGATAGCCCCTTTGCTGGTGGCGTGTTTCTTGTATCCATTCACTTCCCTCCAGATTACCCATTCAAGCCACCCAAGGTATGCTAAATTGTTCTTTTTTCCCCCCTCTTTTTACTTGGTTTTATTCTTTAAGAGAAAAAGGACTCTTAACAGGCTGCTGCCTATGTTGTCTGTCTTTCATTAAAGTTGAGCCAGGCCCGTTTTTCTGCTTATTGATTTCTGGTTTCCTCGGCTTAGATGGGCCAAAATGAAGAGCCTTATTTGCAACTATCGGAAACATGATAGTGTTTGTTTCTATTGTTCAATAGTCCTGAGCTGCTCATTACATTGAACGTGCAGCATTTTCATCTTCAATTTGTATTTTGCCAAAGTTTCCGCATACTGTATAGCGAGCAATTAGATATGCTAAATGAAAACCAGGCATGCTATATTGAAGAGAAATTTGTAGCGAAAACAACTGCTATACATGTGATAGACTGGAGCTATAACACCTGATTTTTATTTCCTTCTTGTTTTGTATTCCCGGCAGGTTTCATTTCGTACAAAGGTTTTTCATCCCAACATCAATAGCAATGGAAGCATTTGTCTCGACATTCTGAAAGAGCAGTGGAGCCCTGCTCTGACTATCTCAAAGGTATTACTAGTTTGTTCATACATGGAATGACATCTTCTTTTTTATTTTTGTAATTTTAATCCCCTAGCTTGTGTATACTTATTTGTTTGGTGTTACTAACATACAAGGCAGAACTATTGAGTGCCAATCCACCAAGTAGTCAGTAACTATGCTTGAAAACCATAAAATCTTCCTGTGTCATTTGGGTTCCATAGCTACTTGCTTTACATATAAGCATCTATCAAAGTGGGATATGACATTAAATATTCATGACATTGGTTCTTTTGGAAAATGATAATAATATTCTATCTATTTTGCAGGTTCTTCTGTCAATCTGCTCGTTGCTTACTGATCCAAACCCAGATGATCCTCTAGTGCCTGAGATTGCTCACATGTACAAGACAGACAGAGCCAAGTACGAGACCACTGCTCGTTCTTGGACTCAGAAATTTGCAATGGGTTGAAAGATTTGGTTCAAGCCGAAGGGACATTACGTGCTGTTAGTCCTGCTAGTAAATAATAGAAACTCTGTGCGGGTCAGTCTTAGTTGCTTGGTTTCTAAGATTCTGTGGCAGTTATATGGTACTGTTTCTAGGACATCATTAAAAAATTGGTTGTGGTAGTCGAAAGCATGAAAGGAATTGTTTTTGGCTTTTATCAAGCTCTTATAAATTGTATTTTTTATATCATTTTATTGTCTTGTTTATCATTACTTTTTTCTTCTAAAGTTTTAGGTCATGCGATTAATTGTCATTTGCAGCCACCAATGACCCTAATTCATGTTGGATTATGGTTTAAATCATAGACATCAGATCACTTAATCAAGATGACTGATTCATCTGCTTTGTATCTGGAAATGGAGATAGCTTCAACAGCTTTGGCAATCTGCGGGTGATGACAAAGTATGCAGCAAAGCAGATTATTAAGCAGACTAGTGTTAGTTAGGTCGACCAATTTTTCTTTTTTTTAGAAAAAATAAAGGCTGAAACTATTTCAATTCTCAACTTAGCTAGGCTGATTTCAGAGGTCGAATAGCATCACTCTCAGCCAACACAATGTGTTGGTCTGACTGGCAAGTGGCGGATTATCAGATCCACCACATTAAAGCAGGGATTCTATCCAAGGTCCGCTACTTTCCTACAGCCTTGAACCAATATGTGTATGAATGTCTGCTTTGGTGGGAATTGGGAAGTAAATACCTCAGTTTTATAGTTTAACGGTAGCATGTCCAAGTAGAAGTTCACTCACTCTTCTTTCTATCTCAAACTTATGGTAGCTACTCCGGTGACACGTAAAAAAAAAGTCAGGGACTCGGGTGGAAGGACAATTTTTTTTGAAACGTTAGATGTGATGACTTAATTTTGTCAATCTGAAGAAGATGTCAGTCTACAGTTTGCCTAAGAAATTGGGCTAATACTAGTATTTTATGGTCTAATAATAGGTCTGCAATTACATCTAGTCAAATCAGCCAGCTTTTTTTTTCTTTTCATTCATTTTCATTTTTATTTTCAAACCCCTAAATACAAGTATTTTAAGTTCAACTGGGGTTTCTTTGTGAATTTAGTTCTTGCAATAATTTTATTTGTTGTTGCAAGTAATTTACATTGAACTGATTTCTTTAAAATTGTCAAATCATCTTAAACTCACCTATTAACTTATGTCGCATACCCAAATTTCGATAAATGGTTCAATCAAGCTACCTCAGATGCATGACTCTGCAATCACTTCCACCATGGCATGGAAAAGGTTCCACGTAGGATTCCCCTCCTTACAGTCAACCAACCTTTTGCCCAAGCCGAAAAGACCACATACTTTGGTAAAAAAAAAAAGACCACATACAGTCCACTAAAGCATACATCGTTAATCCGACTAACAAATACTCCGTCTTATCAATCTCCTCTCGACAAATCCCTGTACTCTTTGTTTGTTCTATGGCAAACTTCATTTCAAAATTGTATATATTTTAACTTGCTTTCTCTAGTTTTTCAATATTTATGGGCTTGTTGACGATGATTTTGATGTGCTTACTATTTTTACAATTTCACTTGTTGTTTTGGTTTTCGAAATTAGGCAAAGAAAACTGTCATGCAACGGTTATGGGGATATGAAACTTGATATGTTCTTGTATTAACTCATGGAATTACAAATGAAGTGTGGCGATAGTTACTAGTAACTAAACATGAAAAGATACATCCTTTTTTTATCAGAAAAATTCTATATCTTTGGTGGATTTTGAACCTTTTGGTTCCGTATGAACGTCACTACTATTGTTCCAGAAATTAGTTGTTTGTGCGCACACTTCTCTTGTCTGCTTCATTGTCTGAACATGGATTTCTTTAGATGATATTTTCTTGAGTTTGACAGATAATGCTTTGCCATGCCACGCTTAGTTACAAATGGACTGCGGAGAAGGTCCAAGTCTCTTCCTTTTGCATTACTGCAAAATAATTCATTTTCTTAAATTCTGAAGTGTAGCCTTTCTGAAGGAACTAGTTAGTTTTGCATCTCTCAGGCCCTTTTGTTTTTATTTGGCACTTCACTGTCATGAACAAGACTTAGATATTCTGACATTTGTAATAGCTATTTACATGTGGTTTGCCATTGAATGTCGACATTCGACAAGCACTTCCAGGTTGTCAAAAAGAGAAGACATTGGTATTCAATAATATGGAAATTCCAAATCACTAACACTCCAGATAAAAAAAAAAAAAAGAATCACTCTACACTACAAGGTTCATGCATTACACAGACAAAGAAATTATAAGTAGTTTATACATATTAAATTCCTACCACAATTCCTATTTTTAAAAAAATATGATGAAATATTTGCTTTGAGTAAGTTGAAGTGAAACACCATGAGAAATAGCTCGAAGAAAATTGCTAATTTCTTATGATGTTCATTTCAAGAGCTTCAAGGGCATTGTCTTTCTCCATGTCATTGAATAATCCTAGCTGAGAGTCGAGTCCCCAAGTGTGATATGCTTCCTCACGAGTTTCTTTCAACTCGTTACGAAGTTCTTTTTTCTTTTCTTTCTTTTCCGATTAAGTAGAATATAGAATTTGATTCCGTTGCTTAATTAAAGAGTAAGATTCTATCTCTAACAATAAATCGTCATTGAGATTAGTGTGCAAATTACTAGTCGATCTCATGACTTTGGATTTTGTTCTAGCTTTATGTCCAAACTGTCTTGAGGAGTTTGCTGTTCTCCAGCTTGCACTTTTTAAAAAGCTTAATCAACTGTGTTTGCTCATTGCTGGTTGTCCATCCATACCAAGGTCGTTACGACTTTTATCTTAGCCTTTGTTTGGATTGATGGAAATAAATGGAAAAGAGAAGAAAGGAATGGAAATAACAGTTCTTTTTCTATTGTTTGGATAACAATAAAATGATAAAAAAGCTAGTGAAATGGAGGGAAATAGAGGTTGAGTTTTGTTTCTCACAAATTTGGTGAGAAATGGAAGAAAATGTCATTTCTTTCCTTTCCTTTCTTTTCTTTTCCCTCATCCAAACAAAGGCTTAGTGGGCTTGGATGAATTCCAATTGGGTTTCTTACATATATAATCCACCAAACTAAAAAATATACTATAAATAATCACTTCAAAACTTTAACTAAATATGCCTATAAACTAGAGGTAATTATAACAAGTGCCATCATAAACATTTTGATTTTGATAAATAAAAATACAAGTTTCCTAATTACTAAAATATTAAAATTTTTAATGTTCAATTGTCCAAATACCTTACTTTTATTCTTTAGTTGAAAAATGCCACATTTGATTAAAAAAAAGGCAATTTGTTGTCTCATTTGATATCTTTTTTTTTTCTCTCATCATTTTTCTCTCTTCTCCTCCCTACACTCTCATTTCTCTCTCATCCTCTCCTCTCTCAATCTCATCAACCCAAGTGTTGGAATTCGCGGCTAAAATATGACATTCATATACATACATGACAGCGGATATAACAAAAATTTAATGCCTTGAATTCCCCCAATGACCCATGCATATTAACATATATAATTAAGGTTGACAGATTTACCTTTCACCAAGGCACGATCGATCGGTTGTATGAAACGTTGATGTAGCTCTTTGTACCAAGAACACGAATCACCTTTGAGGAATCACATTACTTTTGCGCGAACGTGGCTACAGGTATCCACACGAACGAACTTACCTTGGAATGATCGCAGTGTACTAGCACGCTTTTTAGAATCACTATTCTAAAGCTCACAAAATTATTTTCTCTCTTTGAATTGTGACACTCACAAATTCGGCAATGCCTTGTTTTTGCCTTAAGAGAATTCAGCCAAGGATGATTAAATGGCAAGAGGTGCATGTCTATTTATAGGCATATGAGATGACCTAGATAGACACCACAATTGAAATGAAATTCTCTTCTCCTTGCCCTACTTAGATTCGGTTTTCCCCTTTGTGCAAAAGGAGGGCCGAATTGCTTGCTCTTGGAACATTTCCTTGAGCCGTTGCATCATGTCATATGCTTCCATAGTTTCAAATTGCTTTTGTAATTCAGCCACCATGGTAGCAAGCATAAGACATGTGACATCAGTTGAGTCATTTAGATGCTTCTCGTAAGCATCCTTTTGTGCTCTAGGGGCATTCGACGCTGGTACAGGAGGAAAATCTGTAT
>CAODLS010568907.1:0-12294 GCA_948243855.1 Flueggea neowawraea | reverse complement strand
AATCTGTTAATTAAAAGAGATGAGAACCGAAGCCGTGATGCTTTTAATAAACTCAAAGATTATGGACTATGTGATCACCTAGTCTATCATCAACTTGAGGTGGCTAATGCAAACAGTGTTGCTTCTCTTGGAGATTTCGTTGCAACTCAATTTCTGAGAACAAGTAAATGGATTTCGCCATCAAAAAAGAGTGGACATTGTGAGAGAATTGAACAGGGAGGAGAATAAAAGGCGTCTCTTAATGTGTATAATGCTATTACCAACCCTTCAATTCCTATTATAGAAAAACAATAGAATATCAACGTTCAAACGGCATGGCTCATGAGCATAGAGGAGACTTCACACTGCTTAAACTGAATCGTTTATTCATCAAAAAAGAGAACTGAACCGTTTTGGTTATAGAGTTATTTACAATTACGCCTATTAACCGTTTATTACTGAAACTTGTAGTCAACATTTTAATTGCAAAATTAACAATTAAATTAACCGTTTATTATTGATTGGACAATTTTTTGTAACATTTAGATGATTAAAGAATTTTAATTAGCCACCAAAAATAATTTTAAAAAGTAATTGAATATAGTGTATATAAAATTAAAAAATATTAATTAATAATTAAAAGTTCCTTGAAAGAGAAATAAAAAGAAATTGTCAATAAGAAAATAAGACACTTGTCAAAAGTTAGGGAAAACTCCATAACTTTATACGTATTGATTTATTGATATTGATTAATATTGAATATAGGCATAAACAAATTTACCATTAAAATGTCACTTGTCAATCAATTAAAGAGACATTTGTCCAAAATTTGGGAAAAATATTTAACTTTAAATATTTTTCCTTAAATATATATATTGACGTGAGAGATTGGATTATAAAAAACTGAAGATAGAAGAAAAAAAAGAAAAAGAAGCTTCACTTGTTAGTGTATAATGAATGTCGTAATCAATTCTCTATTATTGTTTCAAAAGTTATACCGTATAACTTAACAATTAACGTCATAGAATTATTCAAAAAAAGAAATTATCAATTTTCTCATTCCTTTGTCTAAAAAAATATTTTTGAAGGTTATGATATACATATTAAAAAATAATTCAAGTTTATTAAATATGATATTAATTTACAATACTATTCTTATTAATGACTCTTTAAAAATATAAATTATTTATTATAAGTTATTAACTGTAAAAAATTAGTAAGCAATAGAATAAAGAGGTTGTAAAGAAGAGACACGAACTTTATTGCCCACAACAATAATTTAATAATAAATAACTTTATTCCAATAAAAGTCAAGTGAAAAAAAAATAAAAAGCGCTTATCATTAAAAGACAGTGTCTCTTGTCAATAGTTAAGAAGTTTCAATAGTTAAGGAAAACTCCCTAACTATTATATATATATTGATTACAAACATTGTTCTTCCCAAACTTGTATTTTGGATGCCTATTTTCCTGGTATTCGGTGAATCAACAGGTCAATAGAAAGTTGATTATGGTATTCGTGCGCGAATCAACGGATTCAACGTTTATTCTTTTGTTTGTTTTATATTCCGCTGCGTCACTACCATTGCAAGGGATATGGACACGTAAAGCTGATTGTTGGTACAAAGATCAGAAAATAAATTTCACAACAAAGAATGAAGAAGAAGGTAAGCTTTTTATGGCTCAATTTACCACTAACCATATGTCTAGCAATTTATGGTTTGTGGACAGCGGCTGTTCAAATCATATGACAGGCTCGAAATCAATATTTCATGAGCTTGATGAGACACAAAAGATGACGGTGCAACTTGGAAATGGCAAGGAATTGCAAGTTGAAGGGAAAGGCAAGGTGGGACTTGAAACTAGCCATGGTAAGCTCAAGTTTTCTGCACAATGTTCAATTTGTACCTGATTTGGAATATAATTTGTTGAGTGTTGGACAACTAATTGCTAGCGGATATTTTGTATTATTTGACGATGATGCCCGTGTTATCAAAGAAAAACAATCAGGCCAAGAGTTGATCAATATCAAATTGACTCAAAACAAAATGTTCCCATTGGACGTTTCAAATGTGGGAAATTTTGTTTTAGCTGCTGGTGGAAAAGATGACTCAAGGCTTTGGCATTTGAGATACGGGCATCTCAACATTAAGGGCCTGAAATTGTTAAGTGATAAAGGAATGGTTCTTGGACTACCAAAAATTGGCTCCATTGATTTATGTGAAAGTTGTGTTTATGGAAAACAAACCAGAAAATCATTTCCTGTTGGAAAGTCATGGAGAGCTCTAAAATGTCTTGAATTGGTTCATGCTGATTTGTGTGGTCCTACGCAAACTAAGTCCTTCGGTGGGAGTTGTTATTTCTTGCTTTTTATTGATGATTTTACTCGTATGAGTTGGGTTTATTTTTTGGAAAACAAGTCAGAAATGTTTGAGAAGTTCAGGCACTTCAAAGCCATGGGGGATAAGCAAAGTGGAGCTGACATCAAAATTCTTCGCATTGATAGAGGTGGGGAATTTTTGTCCAATGATTGTAATCATTTTTTAGATGAAAGTGGAATTCACAGGGAATTGATGACTCCTTACACTCCGGAGCCAAATGGGGTTAAAGAAAGAACCGAACTATTATAGAGATGGCTAGAAGTATGTTACAAGCAAGAGGACTTCCAAATCAACTTTGGGCAGAAGCGGTTGCTACGGTTTTTGATTATCTCGCCGACAAGGGCCATCATGAATCAAACTCCATTTGAAGCTTGGTATGGAAGGAGACCATCTGTAAGTCACTTAAGAGTTTTTGGGTGTATTGCTTATGCTTTGGTAAATTCTCAATTTCGACAAAAACTTGATGAAAAATCAGAAAAATGCATTTTTATTGGTTATTGTAGTAAATCCAAAGCATATAGATTATATAACCCTGTTAGTGGCAAAATTTTAATAAGAAGGGATGTAGTGTTTGATGAAAATACTAATTGGAATCGGAACAAAAGTGAAGAAAAGTTGCAGGAACATGTTCCCATGATAATTGGAGACGGGCTTGACTACATGGAGCGACGCGCTCCATGTACAATATGGAGCGCCTTGTCCTTTTGCGCATACGTAAGAGCCGAAAATAATTATGCTTGTATGCCCAAATTAACATTCAAATTTGAACAAATAATACCTAAAATTTAATAGCAGAATGAATATCATTTTTATTTAATGTCAATTTTATTATATGTTAATATTTTAAAACTTAATTTTAAAAATACCACATTTTCACAAATAAAAATTATTTTTTTTTATTTTTTAATTTTTCTCTTTCCACATTTCTCTCTCATCTCTCTCTCACAATCTTTTCTCTCCTCTCATATCCTCACTCACAGTCCAAACCCTAGAAAACTGACACCCTTTGCCGCCGTCCTCCTCGCTCTCTCCCTCCTCACTTTTCGCCTCGTCCAGTCCCCCTTCGACTTTCAGATCTATCTTCTCATCTCCTCTGATTGTCATCTCTATTTCTCGGCTCTTCTTTCCTCGTTTCTGTTCTGGTCCGTTGTTTGTCTTCTCCGTCGGTTGTCGTCTCTGTTTCTCAGCTTTCCTCGTCTCGTTGTCTCTGGTCACTTTCCCTTCTAAACAGTCGCCATCCCTTCACTCCTCCGCCTTCTCTTCGTTGATCTCTCCCTTTTCTGTTTCGCGGCACTCTCCTACACTTGATCGTTGTAGCTGGTAACATCTCAATCTCCTGTTCGTCGTTGCATGGTCTTCGTCGACCTGCAGAGTTGACGGCGGCAGTTGCTTGATTTGAGGAGGGGCGGCAACTAGGGTGGGAGTAAAACCCAACGTGCCGCCTTTGTTTCATTAATTTACATAAATATGCTCAATTTTTAAAAAATGTGAACCAAAAGTTATTTGAAATATCCTCATATAAATTGATTTTTATTGTTAAAAATGTGAAAATATTTAATTATATTTGTTTAGATAATTGTTATTGCTTTGGTTCGTTTTTTTTAATTATATTGATTTTGTGTAGTGATGGATAATTTAGAGATATGTGGATACATTTAGAAAATATTTGAATACATTAGGATATATTTTGAGACTAAAAAATTGTATAAAAATTAAAATTTGGATACATTTAAAGACTTTGAGGATATATGTAGGGACTAAAAAATTTATATAAAAATTAACATTTACATACATTTTGGATACTATAAAAAATTATATAGAAAATTGAAATTTAAATAAATTTTGAAAAATATCAAAAAAATGTAAAATTATATCAAAAATTTATGAAATTGAATTTTAAGTGAAAAAAATTGTGATTTGGAGATATTTGGATATATTCTGAAATATCATATTTTTTTCCCTTTGAATTTATCTTTTTCGTGAAAAAAAAACAATTTATCTAGAGAATATCGCAATTTTTTGGCAGAAAAATGTCAAATTCTCTGTCAATTTTTTAGTCAATTAAAAATTTGATATTTTTATAATATGTTTCAAGCGTGTTTGTATTTGTTGAAATATATTTAGTGTATGTTATAAGCTCAATTTTGAATTTTAATCAATATATATAGTAGCTAGAGAATTTTTCCCAGCTTTTGACGAGTATCTCTCTATATGTTTGATATGTATTCTTTTATGTGATTGACATGTGGATTCACTAATGAATTCATTTAAATGAATACTAAAAGCATCTTTTTAAAAATTTGATTAAGAAAACATTTAATCACCAATGAATTCATTTAAATGATACTCTCTTCGTCCAATTTGATTCGCATAATTTTTATTTTAGATGTCCCAAAATATAGAAACACTTTTATCTTTTGTTACATTTATTATTAACAAATTTACAAATTTGTTCTTATTTAATATTTTTTAATTAATTTATTAATTATAAATATAATTAATTAAATAGTATAAATAAAAAATTATATAAAATTAAATGATTTTAACTATTAAAATTATTATTTTTTAATTTTTATAAAAATTAATTAGTGTCTATTAAATTAGAATGGATGGAGTAAATAAATACCATCGGTTTAGAAAAAAACCTAATATTTATGTCTTCCTTGTCCCCTCGGTTTCCATCCCCTTCACGGCTTCTCCTACATATTTCAATATATTTTCCTATCTCCATCAAAGACTTTTTTTTTCCTGGATCAACGTTTCATTGAACAAGAAATTTCTACCTCATCATGCTCTTCTCTTGCACTCCATCTATATCATTGAAAGATTAGTATGACTCATACTCCTCCATCTATTGCTAATTATGTAAGTTACATAATTGTTTTTTCCTAAATTATTTAATTCTTTACAATTTTTTTATGATTTATTTTTATGCTTTAGTTCCCATTAGTGAGCCAGAAGTTCCCGAATATTCAATCCAATCGATTTGATGAGTAACTATCTTTCCAAATTTCTCATATTTTAAATTTTTAGACTTTCTATTGGTAAAGTTGTGCAATCAAGTCTGCAGTGCTAGCAATTGAACTTCAAATAGTCAGTTTGGATTATGACAATGGAGGAGCGTAATGACTCTGGTATGTCTATTAGATTGTGCCAAAGTAAACGTTTGCCATTGAGACTCCTCCGAATCATGTTGTCTTTTTTTGATAGTTGGTCTTGGTGTTACGATTATTTTTTTTTTTAAAAATAGGGCAATACCTCATCAATTTATTAATAATCCTTACTTATGACAGAAGAATTAGTTACAGTACAAACTAGAAAGACAAAACCAAACTGACATACAAAAACTAAGTCAACAATAAGAAAACCAAAACGTACATACAAAATACACAAAAAACACAAAATGACTCAAACACAAGGTCTATCATGAAGAGAACTATTCTTATCCTTCACCAAAATGTCTCTCAACCATGTCAGAGGATGATCCAATACGTAAAGCTCTCGAGGAAGTAAGTGTCCATGTTTAGAGAGCCAATCTGTTGCACTGTTGCATTCCCTATACACATGAGTAATCTTGACATCCCAGCTATTCCTCAAAATCCTTTTAATAGCATCCACTAAAGCCCATTGTTGATTCGCAAAGACCTACTTATGGTTAATCATACTAATAGTTATACTATTGTCACTTTCCCCACATACTTTCTTAAATCCCTTAACCCATGTCAACTCTAATCCTCTATAGATGCCCCATAATTCAGCATTTAAAGGAATATATTTGCCAAGGTTCATAGCAAAACCTTGGATCCAATTGGCATTCTCATCCCTCAAAAGACCAGCGACTGACGCTTGTGCATTTGTTAGCAAATGTGATCTGTTCGTATTAAGTTTAACCATACCTAACTAAGGGGTTTTTCATCCCAAAACTGCTCGCTATGTCTCCCCATCTCATTAATCCCTTGTAATCTTTTAGTCGCTCCATGCACTTCTTTAACATGAATCCTGATACGCTCACTCATCTTAGTGATGAAAGATGCATTCATCACACCATTTCTAGAGGAACCAACATGCCACACCAAAAACTATATTCCAAGGGATTTCGTCACTACTCCTCTTATCATTTTTAAGATTGCTGAGAACCCACGTTTCATCATCTAGATTAAGAAATTCTATAAGAGAATCCTCCTCAACCAGTTCGCTCTAAATTGCTTGAGTATAGATACAACATTTCATAATATGGCCCCAAGACTCCGCTTGGCCCAGACAGCAATCACAACTTGAGTTAGCAGTAATATGTCTCTTAAATCTCTGTTCGTTAGTCAATACGGCATTATGAAGTAGAAGCCAAGGAAAGTACGTACATTTTGGGTACCGTTAAAATGCCATACTATGCTCCATTTATCGTTTTTACTATTCCAATCAATCTTCCCTAGCATTTCATAAGCTAAGGCTGCCGTGAAATTACCTCCATTCGTCTGATGCCAATAGACCTGGTCCTCCCCATCAACAGTAGTCGGCGGCTTTCCTCTTGCAATCATGTCAACAACATCATTAGGTAAAAGATTTTGAAAGCTTTTCCAGTACCAGTTACCTTCGTTAGTGGTGTAGTGGTTGACAGGCTTGTCCCTGCAATCTTGATCAATCTCCTTTGTCGCTACTTCAATGAGTCTTTTATCTCCAACCCACACATCTTCCCAAAATTTCACTCTTCTGCCATTGCCATAATCCAACAGAGTTCTTCCAGCATTCTTGGCCAAACTTTGGTGATACCTTTCTAAAGGTGTAAGCTCCTCCCCCCAGACAAGCCAGCAGGAATATCTCCCTCTCCTTTCATATACTTTGCTCTCAACGCCTGAACCCATAATTTATCTTGATTTGCTATAAGCTGCCATGCAAGTTTCATCATGAATGCCATATTACACTGTCTCAATTTGTGAATTTCCAGCCCTCCCCTACTTTGGGTTACCATTACCATTATTTGTATCTGTATCAATAGTTACCATTATTAGTATGTTGTCTTTGGTTTTCATCTTTGTTGATTAATCGTTGCAATCCGATGTATTGATTCTGTGTTTGATTGATGTGGAAGATGTGAATTTTGTGTTGATTTGTTGTATTGTTTTGGTTGTGCTTTGTCTTTACTTGCTTGTTGGCTAATGGATTTCTTTTGAAGAAGAGGAAGGATTGTTCTATATTTTGTGTTGATTTCATTTGAAGAAGAGGATGTGGACAACCGTGTCTCTCTGTATTGCTCATGTCCTCATACTGCATGTGTGGAACTTGGTTTTTATTTTTAATTGAGGTTATTGACAAATTTGTTCTTCCTTGTAGAGGATGAAGATGAAGACGTTCATCTTGTTCCAGCCAAATTTGGAATGTGTATTTTATAGGTTTATTTTACTTACGTTTTGCGGATATTTTTGTTTGGCCGTAGGATTTCATTTTCCTTTTGATTCTTATTTGGTTGATTTGATTGAGTTTGTTGGCTTTCATTTTAGGATTTTGAAGCTTTGACTCCAAATCTCTTGGCTGTAGAAGGTGGCAGATTAATTGTTTTGCTACTGCATTCTCTAAAATCTCTGACCAGTCTCTACAGTATGGTTATGGTATGAGTCATACATACTATTGCAAAGTAGATCCCGGTTTAGTCTTTGTAGGTGATAGTATCAAATATATGACATGTTTATTTTACAACCCAAGTTGAGTTGCACGGATCATGTGGGAATACACCTGTGAATTTGTGTGTTTGTTGCTAGGAACCAGTTTCATCCTTGAAACTGTTGGGTACCATCATACATTGGTCTTTTTGTGGTGGATTTGTAACTAAGTTTTTACGTTTCTTGCTGATCTTTAGATTCATAAAGGAATTGCCCCTTCATTTCCCCTATTATAGGTGTATGTGAGAATATGTGACAGAGTCTTAATGTGATTGCAATTTTTAAAAAGGTGCTACATAAAAAAGTGACTTTTATTTATGATGCATAATTCAACTGGCTTGATTCTTGTTAGCTCAATTCTATCTTCTATTTTTTTTGCTGACTATCAATGGTTTTGTGACATGTAGTTAGAGTGTGAAATCTTATCAATAGGAAATGAATTATGTTGTTAGTGATATTGTTTCGGCTCAAATAATTGGCTGTTTAGGACATAATATCTTGTTGAACATGCAAGACATCTTGAAAATCTATTGTATATCATGTCTACTTGAGATGTTTAGCTGCTTAGGCATGCAATTTGAAAGTGATATTGCCACCAGGTTATTATGTGCTGTGTCTTAGATAAGCGATATTGTGCAAAATTTTGTTATCACAAGATTTTGTGTATGGCGTGTAAACGCTCAACCGTAACTATGCTCTACCTCATTTTTAGGAAGTCAGTCTTCTGAGCCAACTGCTTTCTCATTTATATATGGTCAAACTCATGATTCTTAATTTTTTCCTTTTTCTTGTCTTTCTTGATTAGATTGTAAGGTTGCCTGTTCATCTTGCTTCTTAAGCCAATAGTCATAAAATCTTCCAATTTCAGGATGTTCATGAGAGGTTTTGCACCGAGTCCCATTCTGAGGCTGCAGGGCGATTTAATGAACGTTTCTTATTCTCACTTACTTCATGCAAAGCATGTGTGGTTATGGATGATGAGCTGAATGTTTTGCCTATCATATAAGGACAATTACCACAGCTCCTATTAAAGAGGTAATGGCTTCATGAGTTCCATTCTGTACTATGTATTGTTCAGTGGATTATATAAAGTTCACTCTTAGAAATTACCAACTTGCTAACTTCGCTATTTATGCATATTTATCTTGTCATGCGTTCAACAATGATTGAGGCCTGAGTCAAGAAAGCAACGATGCAAATCAACATCTTTAGACAGCACCGACAAACAATTCAGGTTAGGATATATGGTGATTTGTTATAATAACGTGTCTCTGTGTGTGTGGCATGCCTATTTTTACACGCCAATGGATTTGCTATTTCCTTTGCATTTTGTTGTATCAATACTTTGAATTGCTGAAATGCTTCTGATCTGTGTTTTCTTTGCATTTTGTTGCAGTATATACAACCTCATGAACATGAAAAGCTTTCCCAAGTTGAACTACTTGTCATTGATGAGGCTGCTGCTTGTAAAATCCCTGGTAGAGCCTTATCTGGTTTTCCTTTCTTCTACTGTAAATGGGTAATGTACAATAATGATATTTTTGGTTTTGGCATGAATGTTTCAACTCTTTCCTTGTTGAAGTTAATACAGGTTAGACCTGACATCTAATCGCACTTACACATTTTCTTTCTAATATAATGTAGTTGCGAAGGAACAGAGAGGTCGTTGTCACTAAAACTAATACAACAATTAGAAGAACAAAGAATGATGTGTACTAAAAATGCAGAGGGATCTGCTACTTGTATAATCTGGCATTTAGCCGTTTTCTTGGTACTTGAATAATCTGAATCTCAAATTTGTTTCTGTTAGGGTGGACTAATATTGGTGTAGCATCCGCTCTTTATTAAGCTGTCATAACAAAAGCAGTAGACAATTTTTTAGTGAGAATCTTTTTTGCTAAAAAATGTACATTATCAGTGATAAAAGTAAGGGTAAACATAGTCAAGAGTGGCAATTGTTAGTGTTCTAATGCTGGATAAGTGAAAGTTGATGCGCTTTTAGACCTGAAAAATATGCATAATGTAAGTGATGGTTAGACAATTGCTCGCAATGATTTATTTGGAGAGGTCTAGGAACATCCAGAGAAGAGAACACAACCACTTAAATTTGTCAAAAAAGTTACCATCTTTTCTATTGCATCAGAAACTATTTTTTCACATATGACAATGCAACATAACATTGCTAATGTTGCACTTCAAAAGTCTCTTTGCAATGTGTTTTAATCTTTACTACTTGCAAGTACTATGAAAGGCGGTTTGCTTCTATTTCCGAAGTAGATGTTGAAAGTGATGAGGAGATTCCCCAGATATGAGTTACAGAGGCTGCAGAGAAGGTTGCATGTTTTGAAACTGAAATTCCCTGGGTGTTTCCTTTGGACTCACTTTGGACTTGTTTTGCTTTTGGAGGAGACATAAATTTGCTCCATTTTACATTGGGCAAATTCCATTTAAGATGCAGTTACCTTTTATCATTGTCTTATTTACCCTAAAAATTATTGCATGTATTATTAAGGTAGTTTGTTAAGAAAAAATAATGCTTCCATCTCAAATAGAGCATTGTGATGGTGAACATACATGTATGGTCTTGAAACCATTGAACAATGATGAGATTGAAGTCAGTGGATCAGACAAGTGGGGCTTTTTCGCAACCATTTTACCAAGGTAGTCTTAATTTGACATCATGAATCTGCCTTGTATTTCCTATTCTATGTTTGCTTATATTAATTCCTTTGCTGTTATCACTTATCAGATTTCAAGTTAAGTTTTGCTAGACTATTGGAAGCTGAAACTAGTTTCCATAGAATGGAATACTAGCTTGCTATGAGGTTAGATCTGAAAACTTTTCCTTCTAAGAGGCTTTTCATTATCATTATCATGCTCATAGTATTTGTGATTTTTCAGTACCATAAATAAATTACAGAGAGTCATAGTTAGATCCAACCCTATCAACTAATTTTGGAAGGCTCTTAGTTATGATCTGTCACCGTATGACATGAAATGGGTGAAAGCACATGCTGACAACCTTGCAGATTTTCGGCGTTAAGATTTCCACCTAATGATTTTCTTTCTAATTGAAGCTTATCTAGCTGCTCCTAATTATCGAAAATGTCGAGAGCCATAGAATGAAGATTTGCAGCCTTTTGGGAAAAAAGTATCATAAACATTACATTAATTACGAAATGCAATCACCATCTCCATCCTGAATGTCTTCTTCAAACAACAAGTTTTTTGCTGACACAGAACTTAAGCCTGTTGGAGGACGAACTTGTCGATGTTGTTGCAATTTGTACTTTGCAGCTTGGTTTACATGATATTTCTATTGTCTGTTAACAGGTTCTAGACCTTGTTCCCATCTTGGCACGCTTATATTTCCGAGGGAAGCTTCCGATTACGTTATCAAATGTTCAGGCTTATGTTCTACTCTGTTTTGGATTACAGCACCAAGATATATCTCATGTTGTGGTTAGTTTATTATTCATTCATCATATTTTTCCCCCTCACATTTACTGAAAAGAGATTGCAAATGCTAACTGGTTCAACTTGAGAACCCACAAATCTGTTCCAACCATCAATCTTCCCAAATCTTAACGTGCATCAAATATCAAATGTTGCCCTGTGAATTTTCTTGTTCCTGTTTTATACTTTTCAAGCATCCTGAAATAATCTATTTGTGACAGGATCAAATGAAATTGGAAAGAACACATATTTTTTAGTCATGAAGAAATTCCACAAATAACTTTATGGAGATTGAGTCCACCCTGCCATCATTGAAAGAAGTAAGACGAGAACTTGTTTGATTCATTTGCCGTTCTAAAATTTTGTGTTTGAAATGAGAAGAGTATTTATCTCTGTCCCAATTCCTATGATTTAAAATGTGGAATTGAAAATTGTAAATCTTCATATATTCTTGTGCATTATTTGCTTCAAGAATATTAATATATGCTATACTCAAACTTTGCTTATTCAAAGAGTGCTAGAACCCTACAGCATTTCGGTAGATGACGACCTGAACGAAGCAGCAAAACAAGTTGAGGTATGTTCCTAATACTTGCCCTTTGCTTCTCATCAGTTCGTTTAGTCTTTTTTATTTTTTTCCCTTCCTGTTTTCTTTTATGTTTTTTCGATTCGTTTTTCTTTCGTTCTGTTGGGTTTCTTATGAGTCTTTTAAGGTTATTAGTCCAACCAAAACAAAAAGAAACCACCCAAGAACATGCATGTACAAAACAGAAAGTTTGGTGTCAAGAAGTATACCTAACGTTGTGAGAAAAACCGAAACTTGTA
>CAODLS010568746.1:0-14153 GCA_948243855.1 Flueggea neowawraea | reverse complement strand
GTTGATTTGATTCACTGCTCAGGCTATGGAGTATCGTTTAAGGTGCAGGCAAGTAGGGGGTAGAAGTTCTGTTGGAGAATTTAAGGCTTTTCTTTCTGAATTTCAGAAAGTGTCAAGGTAATCTATCCATTTTACAACTGAAACTGAGATATTCCCTGTGAAAGAGCTTATGGCCCCGTTTAGTTGTGGGAAAAAAATGCTATTTTTCAAGAAAATTGCTCCAAGAAAACTGAACAATAGAATTAGAAATTTAGTCATAGTATTCCTATTGTAGAGAATTGGAAACTTGTTTTTATGGTTTTTGAAATTATAACTATTGATTAGAAAACATTATTTTAATGTTTTCTCATTTCCCTTCTATTAAAGCTTCCGTGTTTTCCATTTTGGATGGAAAACATGGAACGTGCGTTTTTTCATATTAGGCCTTAATTGGGCCAGAATTTGAAATCATGTAGCAGAAAACAAGACTCCAGAAAATTAAGGAAAGGAAAAGAAAAGTAAAAACAGGAAATAGAAAATGTTTTCTATGACTAAACATGCCCTAGATTATTTGGAAAAGGCAATTTTCTCCCACAAGAATAACTTCCAAGGTTGATCTTGGTAAACATAAAAAACATTCTGTTACTTGAAATTTGCATCTGAATTACAATTTTTTTCCATTTATTCATTTGTTTTCTGGGTGAGGTTTAATGAGAAAGGGGGAGCAATAAAAAAGTCCAGGTGCATATTAGATCTTTTAAGAGAAGGCAAAGAAGGTCCAAGATGGTAGAAAAGAGAGAGCATACTGGACAAATGGTAATATTCTTAGCATGCACATGGAGTGGAGAGGAAAGTATTTCCCACCATTAGTGGCAGGACACACACTTGGTGATAAGATTATGTGGCACTCTCAAGACACTACGCACTTCTAAATTAGGAACTGGATGAAAAATTATCCGTTGATAGGCATCTTTTTCTAGTAGAAGAGGCAGTCATGCTAGTAATGTGAGCGTTACGATGACACATATTAACTTTTGTTCATAGCTAGCCGATTTTGTTGTCATAGAACAAAAGATTCTCAAGTTAGATCTATGTGTGATTTGTCTTTTGTTTGCAGAAACTTTGCAAAAAGGCAAATGACATGGTTTCGTAATGAGCGTATCTACCATTGGCTCAATGCTTCTAAACCCCTGGTATGTTCAAGCACCATTTTATAGCTTAGTGCTGGATGCTTCGTTTATGCTCGTAATTTTAGATGGATTTTAGGCTTCTTAACCTGTCTAGCTTATATGTATGACCTATTACATCTAGACTCCTATGCTCTTATGTTTCCGTTTAGACAAATTTGTTGCATTGATTTTGTCGCATGGACCATCATCAATAACTTATTATAGTAGATCAGTTAACAATTTTAAGTATAGTTCATTGAATTACATATAAACTATTCTATTGGATTTAGAATTTATACTGAAAAAAAAAATGGTAGTTCTTGTAGTTTTTTTCTTTTGCCTTTTAATCCATTTTCTTCTTTCACACCATTTATTGTTGTGGCTAATTGTACTGAGAATTATGCATAACAAAATAAGTGTATCAAACTAAAACGAAGAATTCTTGCATGTCAAAAAATACAAGTTTCCAGTCGTAAAAGATTCAACAGAAATAAAATATTTTCTTGATTTCAAATTCCACTACAGCGCCTGAATGAGAATGTGATTTTTCGTTAATTTTATATGATTTTAAGATAATTCTTAAACTAAATAGTTGATAGGGTTTCACTGGCTATTGTCTAGTTTATTTAGAAAACTGGCTAGACAGCATACCCCACCCGACTTGGTTGGGGTGAACGTATGCAAGTCAGAGAGAGTGAAGTATAAATGGGCACTGGTATATTTTTAGAACCTGCAACCATATGAATGCTCGAAATTCCATACACGTTTGTAGTACTTGATTTAAATCTATGAATATGGTTGACTCTAGTTCATATATGCTGCCATTTTCTAACCAAGCTTTGAAGTGTCATTACCTTCAGCTGATATCTTTAAGGTAAATTTTGCAGGAAAAGGTGCTGAACTTTGTTTGTGATGAATATCATAATCAGACTGGAACTCTAGTTGTGCCTGAATCTCTTAAAATGAGCAGAGACATGAATAACCACCGAGAAGTTCTTCAACTCAAGGCATATCGTACGAAAAATAGGTATTATTAATTGACCAACTCCAAGTACAGAAACCTCCATACGTTGTTTGTCACTGAAAAGAGCTAACTGAGATTTTTTGTTTATGAAGGCTTTTCGCTAGCCATAATGATTGTTATGATATTCTCGACTGGGTAAGAACTCATGGTGAAGCAATAAGCCTCATGTAGTTCACTTTGATTTAATTGGTGATTGATTTTCGAATTTCTTGGAGCAACTCTTCTGTTTCTCCCAAGGTGAGCTCGTAAGAAGATTTTTGAGTCGCAATCTCTTTTCGAGTTTGAAGTGCTACTGATGGGTCTGGGTAGTTCAACACTAACTTGTAGATGTCTCTCTGCAGTGTAACAAAAGTATCGATCCTTTCCTGAAGAGGCAAGATCTTTGACACTACAGTATGAGTAATTGTATATTCTTTTCCCTTGTACCTTAAGATATGGGAAATAATGAAAGCTTTAATGTGCAGTTCTTCAGTTTGTGATGGACCAATTGGTTGTAAAATGTCTTCTTTTTATCAGCAAACTTAAAGATGGCGTTTTTGCACGGTGAAGTTGGCTATTGTTGAGGATACTTGCTAATGAATGTTCTAAAGTTGGGACAAATGTAACTTTGCTACTTCATGTTTAGTGACTTTCACAAATGAGTCCTAATTTTTCTGTCGTTTGAACGTCGTGTCCTTTAATGTTAATAATTATTCATGAGTCCTTTAGTCTGGTGTAGCAAATAACAACAGTCCTCTTCTCTCCACCAAATCCCAAAATGAGCCAGATCTATTAACGAAATGTCTTGAACACATTGGTTCTTCAAGAGAACATCATACACAGAGGCCCTATATCGGAAAATATGGCAGAAACACAATCCTCGTTCAATGCTTTAATAGACTTGCAGCAATCGTCTCCAATGTATAGTTGATCATTGAGAAGAGAGAACGAAATGTCTTGAACACAAACTCCACTGAACCTAAAATCTTCGAAGCATTGTTCAATTTTCGGGTCCGTGCCGAAGGAAGGAAAGATCGGTCCGAGTAGAGGAGGATTTCGGACTCGGTTAGTTGTTGGTTTGTTGTGGTTTCTTCCTTGGTTGACGGTTAGATGGGGGACTCGGCCAGGGAAAACCGGGTCGTTGACCCGGAAAAGGAAAAAATGGGTGGGGATGAGGGAAGAACCATAAGAAAGGGTACGGGTGCAAATAGGGTTGAGGGAGAGCCCATGGAAATGGGAAACCCGGAAATCATGGAGCGGGTAATGGTGGATTAGCGGCTGAACATATGGAAGAAGTAATGGCAATGCATAAGAGGACTGAAATGGGGAGTTTTCTCATCATTGTCGTGATTAAGAAGCAATTAGCTTAATTAATCAAGTTATTGAGGTTAATTTGAGCGGTTAAAGTGAAGGTTTGATGGTGTTTATATAGAGGCAAATGCAGAGATGCGAGTCCATATAATTTGTGTCACATGTAAATTCTATCACTACCAGTTAGTGAAATTTCACTGTGCTTATCTTAGTTTTATGAATATCTCAATACATTTCATGGTTTGTTCCCTTATTTTGGGAAATATTCTGTGTGTTTCATTAATGTAGCCGAAAGTGAAAACCTAGTTTACCTTCTTAGTACTAGTGTATGTTATAAACCCACTTAAAAGAAGGGGAAAAAAGCATAAATTAACTTATGGGAAATGATTAAATTTCGGTGGTACTTAACTCTAATTAGTTGTTTACGTGAACATAAACACTTAATCTTTCTCATTGTGTGTTAATACCTTTTTTAGATCGACTTAGAACTAAACAACGGATTGGAGTCCACTCTTCCAAGTGACATAAGTAGTATTGTGAGTCTCCAACATAATTGGTTATAATTTCACTACTTTATTATTATTATTTGAAGGAATCTAGAAAACAAATGCTGGGAACATATAATATAAACATTTTGGTCTGAAATGACAATCCAAAAGGGAATATATTGAATTTCTAACTTTTAAAACTTATGTAAAACGTTTTTGCAATATTTAAAATAAATAAAAATAAAATAAGAATAATTTATCTAATTTACACGGATAATAAATGTAAAAAAAGAAGAGATAGAGAAATTAAATCCAAGATGTAAAGTGGTCTGACCCTCTTAACTTACGTTCATTCCTCAAACTTCCCCTTGAGATTTTGAATCCACTATATATCTTACTTCAAAGAGTGCATGATTAAACCTCTACAAACTCTTGCTTCAAAGGTGCAAGATTAAACCAATACAAATTTATGGGTGTAAGATTAAACATTTATTAATACAACTCTTATTTTCTAGACAAACAAGAAAATTATTCCTCTCTCAAATACAAAGATAATATTGGCAATGAAGAACAAAATCACTAATGAACACTCTCAAAAAATAATAATTTTGCAAGTGAAAGTCACTATTGAGAGGTATGTGGATGATTTGTAAATATAAGCAAGAAAAGCTTGATGTTTTTATAAGATGTTTTCCAATGGTTAAAAACACTTTCTTTGATGTGTTTTGGATTTATTTATAACTTTCCAAGTCAATATGGCCAAAACAACCTTTCATTTAATGTTGTGGCTGGTCTCTAACTCGAGTTAAATCTTGGTGTTACTCGAGTTAGTCGTTTGAAGAAGACAACCCCTAAAATATGTAACTCGAGTAAGAATTATGATTTACTCGAGTTATCCAATTTTATGACCGTTGGAGCTTCAACATTTGAACATCTCATGTTAGTCTTTTTGCCTTCAATGGTTTACTCGAGTTATATGACCCCTCGACAACTTGAGTTAGGGATTTGGTTTACTTTAGTTATATGGCCCCTAGACAACTCGAGTTATACTTTCTGTTACTCAAGTTAAAGCACTTTGTTCTTTGCCTTTGGACACTTCAGTTGCTCGAGTTAGGCACAATGTTACTCGAGTTAGCTTGCAACGTCAATGATAAAATGATTAAGAATCAAAACCCAATTTTGTTCATCATCAAAACACAAAAAGGATATAAATGATAATCACTATTAGTTCAACAAACATAAAAAGTGGCATGCTACATATTTTTTTTATTTTTTTCTCTAAGACATTTATTTTAAAAAAAAAAATCTATTTGTATGTATATCAATACAATCTTTCTTAGTACAGTAAATTTAAGTGCACTCATCTATGGTAGGTGAGAATTTACCCTTAACTCAATAATTATATTAGTATCAACTATTGGAGTAAGTGATTGAATTTTGCAAGCTTAAAAACTCACTAACTAATTAATCATAATCATCATAACATATATAAATGTCAAGATGTGGAAATTTTTTTTGAACACTTTTATTCTCTTTTTAATTCATAAATACTTCTAAGTCCTTTATTAATAGCCAAAATATTCAATTCCATGACCAATTAGATAAGTATTTATAATTTGTATCACAATCAAAATGGATGCCCAATTCCACATCCAACATGTTGTTTATCTATATGATGAGTATTTGATAATTTTATGAAATTATCTTAAATTGATTTGAAAATTATATAAGTATTTAATGGAGACAAATATTTATCTCTATGATAAGTATTTGATAATTCCATCTAAAGATGGCCACATTTGAACTGGATCGGCCCTAACCAAAATCGCCTAAACCGCCTAGCAGGACAGCTGACCCAGTTCTGAAGTCCATTGCTAATAGTCCAATTTTGAAACATAACCAAACCGAAATGGGACAAAAATTGATTACAACATTGTTTTTTAAAAAAAAATAGGTTTGAACCAGAATTAATAGGAACCATAATCGCTAACCGAACTGAAAACTGGCTTTGGGTAGTTTGGTTCCGATTTATAGTTTCTTTGAACCTGAACCGCTAGTTCATGAACCGTTGCCATGTCTACTTCCATCTCTATATGTCGTTTATCTCCAGAATAAGACATGACTTTTATAATTATGTTCAATACGTTTTTTCTGTACTTTTTTTCTTTTCTTTGTTTGAGAGAGCAACTCAAACATCCATGATAAACCATCCGTCAGATAATAAACATACAAGCATCCGTGAGAACCATCTGTAATAAGGTATGGTGTCCTTTTTTCATATTTATTTATTTATTTTATCAATTTGTATTCCATGAGAACCATGAAGCATTGCCGTTGTTGTTGCTGAAAAATGAAGAAACATGTACAATTGAATTCTTTAGCGAAGTCGGTTAGGACGCCCTCTTATATTTCTCTACTTATATTTATGCACTGCGTATTTGAGATAGTTGTGTATTTAAAATATTCAATTCGACATTTTTTGCTTCATTTTAAAATTTATTGTGAATGTAGATTCTAAAATGTCAAAAATCATTCTTGAGAACTTACAATTTAAGCATATTAAAGAACTTAAAATATTAGAAAAAGAATGATGTATTCAAGCTATGGTTATTCATGTTGGGAGGATAGAACACCATTCCACTGATAATGGCAGTGAAAAACGGTTAAAACTTATCTTGGTGGATAATGAAGTTAGTATTATTTACATTGATTAATTTTGAATTCTGAAGACTAATTTAATTTACTAACTTCATGTTTTTTTATGTTTATTGAATGGAACAAAGATATCCATTTCAATTTAAGAGAAATCAATTTAATAGTTTGTCTATGTTTTGCAATGACAATCAATAAGGCACAAGGACAGACAATACCAAATGTTGGTGTTTACCTACCACAACATGTTTTCTCTTATGAACAACTATATGTCACACTATCTATATGTGTCTCAATATGCACAACAAATGTTATCGTCAAAAGTGATAAGACAAAAACAACAACAACATTTATAAAGAATGTTGTTGCAAAGAAGTTATTTTGCCATAACTATAATACGCTCTATATTGAATAAAAATAAATAATAAAGTATATTTACACTAATATCGCTTAAATTTTTTCCCTTCATATGTAAAAGTTCATATGATTTTCAATTAATGTGTCTTATACATAAAACATTTTTTTAATATGTCACAATTCTGATTATTCCATAAATAATAATTTACTCATCCAATCTACAAAATTTTTCAAAATATTTTTATAAAAATAAGATTCACGAGGACAAAAAACTAGTATATCATTAAACATGACAATTTAATAAAATTTTACCCACTATGTAAGGGCAGGTTCAATCTTAGTTGATTCGTTCGTGCATAATATCTCCTATACATGACGTCAGTCTAATCGAGTTGATGCAAATATATTTTTAAACTCCTATACTGATACAATCAAATCGAGTTTTATCACTTGATATATATATATATATATATATATATTTACCAAAACCACATACAAAACTTATCACGTATTTAACAAGACTTGTTAAATACGTGATAAGTTTTGTATGTGGTTTTGGTAAATATATTTGAAAAAAAATATATTTTGTTTTTTCCAATACAAACATCGCTGATTGTAAAACATTGTTGAGAAGAATATAATTATAACTAATAACTAAAAAAATGTATGGTAGTTTGTAAATGACCTCAAAATATTTTCTATCGAAATTTCAGGCCCACTTTTTTTTTAGTCCAAGAAGTCCGTCTGTATTTTTATTGAAATTCATCTGTATGGGGATATTTGGATGAGATGAGAGTGAGCAAAGAACACTTAGATTTGTAGAAATGTAAGTCTTTATATAATTGCTCAAATATGGTGTGTTCAAGGCTAACTTTATAAATGAATGGAGTGATATTTATATAGGTATTTTACCTTCTTATTGTGTAGCTACAAATATTTGGACTAGACAATTTTACACAATTCTTATGTACAAGTATGATCAAGCAAATGTTGGAACAATCTAGAGTTGTGTGGATTTGTGTGGAGTATGCATCACATTGCGGAAGTTTCTAGAAGCAAGCCAAACTTGGTCAACTTGTGGAGAATTTTGGACACCTCCTTGACAAGACTTGGCAACCTAGACATTTAGCCAAATTTCTGCAATTCTCCAGCACGCTCTAGAGATTTCCGTGGCACACTTCTTGGTCTTGGCGTGTTCCGCAATATTCCAACGCAGTCCGAATTTTTCCACAGTAAAACTTGCACACACATTAAGTCAAGTTTTGTTTCAGCCCATTTTTACGGTGCCTTAACCAAAATTTGGCCCAGGCAAAATGACACGTGACATTACGCTCCACAATAAATAAACAACGGCCGAGCCCCTCGGGACTATCAATCTCTCTGTCTAAAAGCCTCTCTCTCCCTACTCTTCACTTCACTTTACTTCCTCTCGCCAAACTAGCCAACAATGAGGTCTTCACTTCTCAGATCCGTCAAAACCCTAACCCAGAACTCCAAAACCTCAGGCAACCACGTTCTCCGCCGTGGCTTCTCCTCTGAGTCCGTCCCCGACCGCAAGGTCGCCGTCCTTGGCGCTGCCGGCGGAATCGGCCAACCTCTCGCCCTCCTCATGAAGCTCAACCCCCTCGTCTCCAACCTCGCTCTCTATGATATCGCCAACACCCCCGGCGTCGCCGCTGACGTCGGCCACATCAACACCAGATCTGAGGTCTTTACTTCAATTTCATTTCCAAGTTTCTTCTTGATGCTTAAAATTTAGTACGAATGTTTAATAGGGTTTGAATAATTGGATCTTAAATATGCTTTTGTGTGTAATTCGATATGTTTAGGTAGCTGGATATATGGGTGATGAGCAGTTGGGGAAGGCATTGGAAGGATGTGATGTTGTGATTATTCCGGCTGGAGTGCCACGAAAGCCCGGAATGACCCGTGATGATTTGTTTAACATTAATGCTGGCATTGTTAAGGGTCTTTGTGAAGCAATTGCTAAGTATTGCCCTAATGTGAGTTCTCTATATATATATGATGTGTTGCTTTATATAGCTGATGATCTGACGGTTCAAATCATTTTAAGATCACAAACTTGCTGATCCTGCATTTGAAGTTATCGAATTTTTCTTTATTGCTATGTTAAAGGTAGAATGAAACCGCACAAATTTCCGAAATGAACTCGGGAAAGGGTGAATCATAGGTTATGCGTGTTAATTGTTGTGGGGTTTGATGGATTTTGTAATTCTGTCTGTGGAAACAGGCTCTTGTGAATATGATTAGCAACCCAGTGAACTCGACCGTGCCTATTGCTGCTGAAGTTTTCAAGAAGGCAGGTACCTATGATGAGAAAAAATTGTTTGGTGTGACTACTCTTGATGTGGTTAGGGCGAGGACTTTCTACGCTGGAAAGGCTAAAGTACCTGTTGCAGGTTTGCTTCTTGATAAACCTGAAAAAAATATAACTTTTTTGTCTTAATTTTTGCATTAATTGAGATTGAAATGGTTTAGATGCTTACTATTTCAGAACTTATTTGGTCTTAAATTGTGTTCAAGTTAATTAAAAACATGACATTGAGTCTCTTTTAACTTTTGTATAATTTGTATCATTGATTTGGGATTTTTGCGCTGGTCTTCAGAGGTGAATGTACCTGTGGTCGGTGGCCATGCTGGCATAACCATTCTTCCACTGTTCTCTCAGGTAAGCTTTTATTTCTCTGTTTCTTTTTCCTTTGTGCTTGTGCCATTTCATATTTTGTATTTGTGTAGCCTGATCCTCTTGTAGTACCCAATAAGAATTTTAAACAACTTCTTACATTTTGTAGGCCACACCGAAAGCTAATTTATCTGATGAAGAAATCGTTGATCTCACAAAGAGAACTCAAGATGGTGGGACGGAAGTTGTCCAAGCAAAGGCAGGAAAAGGTTCTGCTACATTGTCAATGGCGTAAGTTTCTGCTGCCTTATTTATCCTTTTTATGAAGGCAAATAAATGCTGCTTTTATGTTTCTGACAAATTGAAATAAGGAATGGTTTACAAACTTTGTGAAATGATTTTTATAATTATTGTGTTTTCTAGGGATCCATTTAACAATGACAATCACAAATTGAATTTATGAGTCTGGCTTTAGAAAACAGAAACCTTAGGGGGCTGATGCGGAAAGCGTGTGGCACATTCTATGTGATGCTTGACTACATGTTTGACTTGTGACTTTTTTAAAAAATTTGTGCATTCATTGCATGGCATTGTTTCTTTTGTGTCTATACTTGAGTATGATAAGAAGTTAGATTTTTTTGCCTGTTGAGTGTTGTACATGAAGTTAGATTGAATGACAAATTTTTACTGTTGAACCATTTTTACATCCATAGTTACTTGTTTCTCATTTTTTATGCCTCAACCTATCAATGTCTGACTACCTTACATGGAAGAGATGAAATTCTATTAACCACTGTGATGGGCCATTTGCAGCTATGCTGGAGCCATTTTTGCTGATGCGTGCTTGAAGGGTCTCAATGGAGTTCCAGATGTGGTCGAGTGTTCATTTGTGCAATCAAACGTTACTGACCTTCCTTTCTTTGCCTCAAAGGTATTGAGTTCAACTTATTTGATGTCATTTTTTTTCCTGGTTGCTTATTTTGATATAGATGACAAGTCATTTTTTAAGCATTGTTATGGAAGTTGGAAATATTAAAATTGAGTTTCATTCTTCAGTGACCAACTAACCATATCTGCATTTGCAGGTGAGACTAGGAAAGAACGGCGTGGAGGAAGTTCTCGGACTAGGCTCTCTCTCTGACTACGAGAAAGACAGTTTGGAAAAGTTGAAGCTGGAGCTCCTTTCCTCCATTGAAAAGGGTATCAAGTTTGCCAATCAGTAGAAAGTGGCTGCCGGTTGGTCAGTCATATATAACGCTCATTCCTTGATAAACGCCTCAAAT
Organism: Flueggea neowawraea; assembly: GCA_948243855.1. Classification (NCBI taxonomy): domain Eukaryota; kingdom Viridiplantae; phylum Streptophyta; class Magnoliopsida; order Malpighiales; family Phyllanthaceae; genus Flueggea; species Flueggea neowawraea. Next base: position 3,267 of record CAODLS010568746.1, on the reverse strand, counting down.
TTTTGAAAACTCGTTGCAATGTTGTATTTTGCTGCTGTCAACCAGCACCGGCTTTTTACTTTCCCATAGATCAAAATTTTTATCAATAATGACATGAGGCATGTTATGGGGGAGGGATGGAGTGTGGTGACATGAATCTTTTGTAGGAAATGAATTTTTAGTGAACATAAAAACCTGTGGACGCCAATATTTTTTTGGCAAGTTCGGAGTATGTCATCGACCTACATGGGTGTTGAATATTGAATAACAGGTAGATCTGTGTGGCAAGTTTAAGTTTGATACTTGATTTGACAACCAGAATTTCTTTTTATATAAATAAACATGGTCTTTCATCCTAGAATATGTAACAAAATCTATTTTTTCATTCATTTTTTTTAAATTTTTAATTGTCATTTTCAGACCTTGAAAGAGAGTTATAAATAAAAAATTTATACAAGATAAAAATTCGATGTAATAATGCCTCTGTCACGTCATTGCTGTGCTCTTTATAAAAGAGTCGATCTTTCGTAAATTTTATTTTTGTGAATGAGCAAGGATGACATATTCCTCGATGACATTTTGTTCCCCAGAAGAAGTCGAAACTTGCCAGTTGCCACCAAGTAAATTCTCAAAAATCCAATGAAGGGCTTAGAAAGTTGTGAAAGATAAGGTTCGCAGAATTAGAATATGCGTACCATCTTTTTATCTGATAACCTAATTTTGATGGAATGGTATAAAGAAGAAAACTTTTTGATCTGAGTAGCCCGCCACTTTTATCCTTTTCAACCTTTTAGTACACAACTCAAACCCCTCTTTTCCAAAAGCAACAACGTCCCACTTCCTTTTCATCCCCCCGTCCTTCACCAACCACACGTTCTTTATATAAAAAATCATTCACAATTTCTTTCTTTTTCAAGTTGTCCACAATGAACATATTAATCACTGATCCAACAACTTATTGGTTACCAACCACATAATTTTAAGCACCAAACACTTGGAACATTTTGGATAATCAAGATTATGATTCCATTCAAGACACGAACGGATTAACTGGTGCACTGCTGTATTAATACAGTTATAGTATTTCAACAGTTGAAATATTAGCACTCTGTAAATCATATTGTTCTAGTTAGGTCACTTGGTTCGATATCAGACTTGTATGTAATTTGTATCTAGTTATGAAATCTAATTCAGTTAAACAAAAAAAAAAGGAAAAAAAAGGCACAGGCATCAATCATCAAGCAAAAACAATCCCCAGAAGAAAAACAAAAGTTATTTTAAAAATAAACTTTCTTGTTAGCCTGTTGAACAGCTAAAACACGACGCCAACAAAAAGCCAGAAAGTTCCCATATTTGTTTTAATTTACAAAGTAGAACAACATTTTCTTGTTACAACTTACGCCAGCCAAAATCAGCGTCTTAGGAATTGTCAGGTGCCTACAGCAATGTGACCGATTTACAGTTGAACATCTACGATGGGCTGCAAAACAAGAACATGCAACAATTTTTCATCCGATATTAGTTGAACACATTGAAAATAAAATACCACAACAAAGAGCGAAAAAATGTAATATATAGCAGTAACAAACTGCAGTCAAGATATAGCAGCAATTCAGTTCTGCATCTGTTTTAATAGTTCAGAAGAATAAACCGAATTTTTCCAAAACAAAGATTCATGGTCAGTTGTTTTCAGATGCAATGCACTCGGGGGTACATTTTCTTTACAAAGTTCTAAAGATGAACAAATTGATGGGGCGAATCAAATCCTGTAAGGTAAACAAATAATTATAACAATAATAATGCGTGGCATCCCGATTCCAGGAATGAAAATAATAATGAAGAGCACATATTGATGACAAAGCGAAAATTTAAACTAGAAATAAATATTTAACAAAAAAAAAATCATGCCTCAGCATTTGATAGCCGATATGCCCTGCAAAAGAACACTTATTCCAGTGCTCTGATAAAACATAAAATCTGAATATTACTTACCATGTTCATCAGAACAGGCAACAGTAATCATTGTTTTGAAAAATAGTTCATGTTGTGAAAATCGTTACATGAAGCCAGTGCAAGACACAAAACAAATATGTAAGATAAAATTTCCATCGACAAGAAGTTCTGACTAGCATGAATTCTCACAAAAAGGAAAAAAATACTATCAATTGTGAACTGTAACATCAATCTGAAATTTTGAAGTACTTGGAACCTCTAGAAGTCTTCATAATTGTGATAAAAAAAAAGTTAGATGAAAACATAATAAAGATAAATTTGATTAACTTGCTTATAAAATATCTTGTCAGACTACAAAATGTCATTCTTTGTGAGTATCACTATGAAAAATGAACTGGTTGTCAAAATCATTAAGTCAGTTATGGTTGAATCAGGCCCGAAACCATTATCACTGAACTTTGGAACTTCTTAAAACTGGATGATGGAAATTTTATCTATTATGTTATTCTCATTTAAATAGCCGATCTAACAGACCAGAACATGTTAAGGCAGGCACAGTTTTAAAGAAAATTGCCAGTAGTCATCACCACCTATTCATTTCAAGGAATAAGGGGCGAGTGTCGTAATCATCAAAACTGAGGAAAATATTATCACAAATCACAAGAATAAATGATCCAATGCAATACCAAGAGTGATCGCCCTACCTCAATGAACCTACAAACTCCTATGTCATTGCCCTGCGTCTGATGAACTATCACTGTCTGATTCTGCAAACAGAATAAATTCTTAACTATATCAAAATAACTCTAAATATTACTATATACAAAAATATTATTGCATATATTGAAACAAAGATCTGATTACCACTTGAAGAGGAACCAGAGTCACTGCTAGAACTACTTGATTGGCTCACATTGTCTCCATGCTTTTCTCCTCGAACAGGAGTTCCAATCTTTTCAACTGCTATGAAACCAAATGTTAAAAATTCAAATAGAAAATTAATAATGAGTGTGTCATCAGCACCAAAACTGTAAGTCTTAACTATGAACTTATAGTAGGCCATTCCTAATAAGTTCAGAAGTGTTTACCCTGTCCAGGTTCTCTCGGGGGTCCTGTAGTGGAAGACGTCATATTCTGCAGACAATGAAATAAATGTCAGCTAACAAATATATCAGGTCAGAAACTACAGTGAAATTTTCAAACATAAAATACTTGCACGTCATACATGTTCCTGGATATCCTCCTCAGCTACTTCCCTTGCTTGATGATCAAGTTCAGCATTTGTATTGTTCCCGGTCAAACTCCTCTTGTAATTGGCAACAAACTTATGAAGTT
>CAODLS010568633.1:0-14667 GCA_948243855.1 Flueggea neowawraea | reverse complement strand
ATTCTTTCATTCTAATTAGAATATGTTTTTATTATAATTAATTGCTAAAAACTATTACCCTAATTAATTCGAAAATATATTTTCTAATTCGAATAAAAGAATCAAAACTTGGGTGAATGTTTAAGACATTTAACATTGCCATCAATGAATTTGTTATATTAGTTGTAATTAAGAGCTTGAATATAAGGAAACAATTAACTGATAAATGTAAAATTAATTTATGGTGGTTTGCGAGGAATTCGTCACCATTTCTATTTTAGCGACGAATTTGTCGCAAAAATAGTGAAAACCAAATAAATACAAAAATCCAATATTTACCGTATTAATTATCGATTTTTACGGTATGTAATTGTTTGTAATTTTCACCCTAGTTTTGATTCTTTCATTCTAATTAGAAAAAAAAATTATTCTAATTAATTGCTAGAAATTATTACCCTAATTAATTCGAAAATATATTTTCTAATTCGAATAAAAGAATCAAAACTTGGGTGAATGTTTAAGACATATAACATTGCCAACAATGAATTTGTTATATTAGTGGTAATTAAGAGTTGAATATTCTTAAGGAAACAATTAACTGATAAATGTAAAATTAATTTATGGTGGTTTGCGAGGAATTCGTCACAATTTCCATTTTAACGACAAATTCGTCGCAAAAATAGTAAAAACAAATAAATACAAAAAATCCAATATTTACAATATTAATTCTCGATTATTAAGGTATGTAATTGTTTGTAATTCTCACCCTAGTTTTGATTATTTCATTATAATTAAAAAATATTTTTATTCTAATTAATTGCTAGAAATTATTAGCCTAATTAATTCGAAAATATATTTTCTAATTTGAATAAAAAAATCAAAACTTGGGTGAATGTTTAAGACATATAACATTGAGAACAATGAATTTGTTATATTAGTGGTAATTAAGAGCTTGAATATTCTTAAGGAAACAATTAATTGATAAATGTAAAATAATTTATCGTGGTTTGCAAGGAATTAGTCACAATTTCCATTTTTGTGACGAATTTGTCGCTATTTTAATAGTTTCAGTTATTTTTTAAATTAATATTAAAAAAATTGCGACGAACTCACATTCAGTCGCAAAATTTGCAAAATTTTTTGAGACGAAACGATGTTCCATAGCATTTTTTGAGACGAAAGCATTTCGTCGCAAAATTTGGCGACGAAATATCATTAGTCAACCCCAAACGTTTGAGACGAATTTGTCGCTATTTTAGCGACAAACTAAATTTCGTCGCACGTTTCGTCGCTAAAACGTTTTTTTCTTGTAGTGTAGTTGCATTCAAGATGAACGCTTCTTTGAATTTTTAGCTAATTTATTCTCTTAATCTTTTTATTAAATCATTTTCTATTTTCGAAACTTTTTTAACGTTTAAGAGAGGAGACCAGTAGTATTCGATCCATTGCAGCTATCGATTGTATATCACTATTGTTTTTAGAATGTAACTTCGAAATTTCTTATTTGGATGATATAAAGATTGACATTGTTTGTCATGTTATTTTCTGATACAATGTTTTCTTTTTATGGTCTGAATAATCGTCTCCATAATCGAAAAGATAAATTAAAAAATGTCTGTTTTTGAAGGAGTAAGATTAGAAAACATTAAAATATGAAACTGAAAGGGTCTACATTTTTTCATTGATAAGTTTGACTTTATACAAAAAGTTGAAACAGAAATGTTATAAATTTGGAACTTCATTCATAACAAACTAATCTAAAACACAAAATGACTTATTCAAACTAAAATTCAAATTGAAATTGATTTCTTGCAACTGATTGTGACAACAGAAAGATGAAACTTATCACTCCTCCTTGCATCTTTTTGTGCAAACTCCCATCTTCATTATGAAGTCTTCAAACTTTGAATCCACAACTGTGAATTAATTTTTCAACAGTTTTCGTTTGTTTTAGAAAAATAGATATGTATTTTGTTTCCATAATAATTTTTATTTATTTAACGATTGGACTTCGGAGAGTAAAGAAGAATTAATAAACAAATCGAAGCGCAACTTCAGAAATTTTTAGATCATGCATGAAACAACGGAGCCGACATTGCGGAAGCATGGAGTTCTGTAAACTATAGTCAAACAAGTATTCGCATTTCTTTCTGTAAATACTCTAACTTCATAACTAGCTAATTTTGAATGTGCTGCTAGTCCCATTCTTCAACGTATATATCGTTAACTTGCAATCTTGCGTTCATAACATGTATAATTGATCCAATTATATACATTATACAACATATGAATTTGGACAATACGAATGGGTTAAGTTTATTTAGTAATGTAAAATTAATTAGTTTAAATATTAATAAAAAAACTTCAAAAGACATATAAATTGTTTTAATTTTTTATTTTTAAAAATTTATAGTTTCAAATCAAGTCATTAAAAGAAGTAATCCACAATTAAAGATAAAACTATAAAATTTAGTTAAACTGACAAAAAATAATATATTATTATTATTATCAGTGGATACTATTATTGATCATTGTTGCCATAATTATATAAATTTTGATTCGTATAAGTTTTTTTTATGGATGCATTATGCAAAAAAACATAAAATAGATATTATTTTTTTAATCTAAATGACACTTTTAAATAGAAAAAAGTAACTCTTGAAAATATTTCACTTATTATAAATTATATAAAAATAGAACCTTGCAAATGTGTGGACGGAATAAGTTTATTAGTAAATGGAGATCATTCACCCCACCGAGAAGCGACACCAATTCAATTGCGTAATTGAATAGGTTGGCCGGTGTAATTGAATTCCAATCAGTAAAAATGTTTAGAACGTTGCTAAGAAGTCATAGACTAATTTAGTACGTAATAAGTCGAGAAGTTTGCTGAAATTAATTGCTAATAATAAGCATATCAACTCTCGGAGTTTCATGTTGTGCAACACATATTGTGATTATGAACATTATCTTCTCCTAATTTTCATAGTCCATGAAATATATCAATGACTATATATTAAAAAAATGTGTTCTTTAATTAAATCCGTAATTAATTCTATAGTTATTGACAAATATGCAACAGAAACTGAAAAAAGAAATGAGATTGTATATTTGACTCTGATAGTAATACACTGATCCGTCTATTGAATATGTTTTCTCACACTATTTCCCAGCCAAACTGCGTAATCTTTTTTTTTTATTTATAAAGATTGACAACTAAATAAAAAGAATTGCAATTGCTAATAAAGTAGGAATTAATTACTCTGTACTTCATGCCGGTTTTTGCAATTAGCATGGCTGAGGACGGCTCTCCTTGTAGTTTGCGTTGCATTTACAAAGAAAAACATCAAACATGTCCACTTACATCTGTACCGTCCACCTCAGCGACACGCCATCGTCACAGTTCACCCCACACCATCATAATATCCCCATTTTCTACGAGTTGTTAATTATTTCTTGGCATGCTTATTTTAGCAACTCCAATCGACGAATTCAATTATTTCATTACCTACTAACAAAGAACATCAATTCTAAAGATTATGTTTATTGATTATGCCTACTTTTTAACAAGAGTAATCCAGAAATTTAAAGTTTAAAATTTTACATCGAATTAGTGCGAGATAGACGTGGACTTATAAATAGACATTGTATAAAGTCAATTTGACTCGGCTTTAATATTAATCTGAATTACGCGTGGTTATGTTAATTCAATATCAGGGGAACTTAAATTGTTAACCTATTTGATATAATTTACTACTAATCAAAAATTGGCAAGAGCATATGCCTCAAATATCCATCTCTCCGAGTCCTCTCCTCTTCACATTGATTGGGTTCCCAAGTTTGACTTGTTTTTTCAATCTCCAATGAATATAATAATGCTGTTTTTATTAAAAAAAACAACAACAAATGTCTAAACAAAGCCAACATGGCAATGTCTGTTTCGGATAAACTAAAATATTGGTACTAGAAAAAAAAAATTGGCACTAAGAATTCAGCTAACCATGGTGTTCTCCTCCTGCAATTCGCTGTCAAAGTGGAGTCGTTTTACCATCCCTCAAGTGACCCGACCTTTCGTCACCGCCAAAAGCCTCTATTGCCACCTCAGCCACTCCTATCTCTCCACGTGCTCCTCCACATGGACCATCCATGTCACCTTATCTTTTCTTCTACCAAACCCAGCTTATTCCCTCTCGTATGCGAATCCTCTGCCTGCTAGTCCATCAACCCTTCCCCTGTTTGACACGTGTCCTCCTCCTACGGCTGCTAATTAAATATCTTATCTTAATTAGGTGTTAATTACTACATCCCGTGAATAAGGACCTTCCTTTATTGGCGTGCGAGTCTTAATTTAATGAAATTGAATTTGTAAACGTGTTAATCGCTGATTAAATTAATTATATTAGTTTTTTTTAATTATGTACTTCCATTACGACAACACAATGTCGTCATTTGTGTATATTCATCAAGCTTGATTAAGTCTTTGATTAGAGATAACTTTCTGTGCAAATCCATGATTTGCATGTTTAATTTGCCAACTCGGAAACTCCATTGACTATCGGATCATCATTATCAAATGCTTTCTTTTTTTTGTTTACAGAGATTATCAAATACTTTCGACTGCTATAAGCACACGTAGTTTGATTGAGATGGTAAAGTATATGCTTTGGCATGAGATTTGCAGTAACACCATGCAAACCGATTTCACATTTTATGCGATGAATGTGGTAGATGATTATCGTTTATATTTAATTAGAAATTACATATTTAATGGTGTAAATATATTACCATTTTAAAAAGATGTAATATTCCCTATATTTTTATGTAAATTATTTATTCTATTAATTCATATACCAATGACTTGTAGTTTATTGTTATTGGAATTATTTCTCGTACTAAGGGGTTTGGAAATTTTCAGTGAGATTAAAAGAGTTTAGTAATTTATAATTTTTTATTATTTACCATTCAATTTATAAAAAGAAATAAAAAATTACATCCCTAGCCAGTGGTAAAACAACCGTTGTGTAAGTTTCATAAATTAAATAATTAATTATTCATTATAATAATTAGAAATATTTCACACAATTAGAATTAAGGAATATCCATTATAATGATCAATTGTGTACAAAATAAAGTCCATTAATTAATTTACCTTTACTAGTTTACAAGATTAGAGTACATAAAAATATTTATGTTTAAATAAAATTGTCAAAAAAATAATTAAAATAGCTGAAAAAATAAATGAGATTAATGTTATTAAATCGACAATTCTCTCAAATATAAAAAAACGCCAAAATTTAGAAACTTCAATTAGAAGTAAGAAAAAAAATTATCATGTCCTTTTGTGACAAATGACAATAGACTTGTTTGACACCCATTGTATTTAGTATGTTGTTTATTTAACATGTTATTAAAAAATATATATATTTTTTACTTTTTTACTATATAATTATTATTAATTATTATAAAAATTATACAAAATACAAAACATGCTACTTTAAAGTTACAAGCCCAATATTTCTTACAGTTGTAAATATGAAACAATAATTTTGGCTATTTAACAAGTTCCAAATAAAGTCTCATAACTATACATTGAAAGCTAATGGAATTCTCTTTATAGGTAATAGATGCAAACTACCAGTGACCAGGTGTCAGCAAAACATCAATTTTTTTGGTATTTTATTTATTATGTTATAAATTTTTTTAAAAAAAATTGTCAAACAAATTCCACGTATATGAGGTTTAACTAACCCACCAAACTTTTTAATGCAGGTGACTAAAGTGTCTAAAAAACCTTTTTGCTAGGGAAGTTATTGATCCGGATATTGACTTACGGATGACTCAAACTCCAACCAATCTATCCACTAATGGTGACAACCCCAAAATAATTGTCCAAGGGAACCCTCTTGGGAGACGCTGATATTGATGCCATGACTATAAGAGACTCCCTTAAAGATTTCATGGATGATGCTTCATATAAAATCCGTGAAACAGAAAGGGATGGCGTTCCGGTGGTCTATATCACCAAGGAAGAACATCTCCGCCTTTGCCAACCACGGCGACAGACCTTAATCATCATAGTGATACTACAATAAAGACTTTTAAAAAAAGTCTTCATTGAGGACTTAAATTATTTAATTTCAGCATCAGTTACTTAATTTGATAGAGTGATTACTTAATTGTAACTCTAAAAGTTACTTAATTTTGGATATAGTTATTTAATTTAACTACCGGTTACTTAATTTTGATTGATTACTTAATTTTATGATAATTAAGTAACTATGATTGTTACTTAATTGTTGCTGAAATTATTTAATTTAAGCTTCAGTTACTTAATTTACTAAAAAAGTTTTCATTAAGGACTCTTTTTAAGAGTTCTCATTGTAGTAATACCCTAATCATCAAACTTTTGGGTCACAACCTTCGGCCATTGATCATAAAACCTCAGGTTCGTTATCTATAGAAGCCTAAGGTGAATTTGAAATTACGGATTTAGGTAGTTATTTCTATGCATTGATGGACCATGATTATTTTTACTCAAAAACAACGCTAAATAACATTACGAAAGTTGACAGTTCATTTAGTGACAAACGGATGAACAAATTATTTATTTTTTAAATTCAATGACTTAAAAAGTTATTATAATAAAATTATATATATATATAAGACATCGTATTATAATGAAATTATATATATAGGATCTTGTTGGTGCCATAAATTATGCGACCCCCGGACCCTTAGGTTCGCCCGTGTTTATGTATGTGTGTGTATATATATATATGCTTAATTTATATTTTCAAAAATTATATTTTTTCCTCCATTGAATAGGTTAACTAGTAACAAACACACCTCGACCATTAGAGCATCACCAACAGTCTTCCCAAAATAGGGATTCAAAATATATTATTTTATTTTTATTTGTGTGTCATTTTTTCTTGAAATTTGTGTATTAGAAAAAATATATATTAAAAAGTAAATATTTTATTAATAAAGTAGATGGATAGTATTAAATAGTGAATAATAATTCTTTAAATTTAGAGAGGAACTTTGGGAATGATGAAATTGTTAGTTATTTTATTAGTAAAATATTAAAAAAATGAGTTAAATTATAGTGAAAGTGGAGTTTAGTTCAACATTTGAGATAAATAATAAAGAAAAATATTATATTGTGAGGAAAGAGCCTAAGAGCATTACCAACAACCTCCTTATTCTCCTTTCTCAAAATATAATATTTTATTTTACTATTTATATTGAATTTTGAATCCAACCATACTTTTACTAAAACTTAACTCATTTTTTTAATATTTTACTAATAAAATTACTAATAATTTTTTTAACAAATATACAATTCCTTCTTAAATTCATTGAGTTACTATTCATCCTATAATACTATTTATCTACTTTATTAATAAAATATTTACTTTTTAATATTTTTTTAATATATAAATTTTTTAAAAAAAATAATATATAAATAAAAATAAAATAATATATTTTTACTTTCTAATTTAGAGAGATTATTGGTGATGTTGTAAGAAAGTTATTGGGGATGTTCTTAGCTATTTTGCTCGTGGGAGGAAATATTACAAGTGGTCCACGTAATAAAAACGAAAGAAGGTGTGATTTCAAAAACAAAAAGAAAGAATTGAGGTTTTGTGAAGAATGTGAAGCCAAGAGGCGAAAAAACAGTTGTAGCAAGAAGCCACCTAGTGGTGAGACTATGACTTTGATTCGTGTCTGAACTATATTATTTATGATAATACCGAAGTCGTCCAAACAATGGGGAAAACAATTGTCACTTTTTCATCCATAATGTTAAAAATAAAAACAAAAGGCATGTGGCATTGTGGTCAATGTTTTATCACTCCCTCTCATTCTCCACCTTACATCAACATCAACAATGCTTTTCTTTTCTTTTCTTTCTTCTTTCCCTTTTCCATCTTTTTCTAAACCAAAATTTCACATTTTTCTTTATGACTTCTCATAACAATTGCTTCATTAATACAAAAGTCAGTCTTCATTGCCAAAATATTGTCCATCTTTTCATGTAGTTTCTAAACCAAAATTTCACATTTTTCTTATGACACTTTTTTTATTAATTTTATATATTCAGCTCGTTTAAAAACATATAACATATTTTGTGAAATATATAATATGTTTTGTTTAATTAATTTTATTAAAAGACGTATTATTTTTTTATTATTTATTCATTATCGATCATTACAAAATCTAACAAATATATTTTATCCTCTACTATCCCAAACAAGCCCATTATATATTCAATATCTTATAATCGAGTTATTATTTCTATTTTTTTATTGACAATTCATTATTTTGCTATCTACCACTCTTAATTTATCAAAAAATAAACACATTCGAAGGTAATTAGTAAAATGTAAAGATATGCAATGTGATTCTTGAGTTATAATAATTGTTAAAATTATATATATATATACATAAAATTTATACAACTAATTATTTTGGAATATACTGACCTTTAATAAGTAAATTAACTATTTACAAGAGGAATGTTGTTGAGTGGTTTGACTTCATTTGGGGTGAAGTCATTAAAACAATATGTGCATTTCATGGACTAATACACTTTTGACAATTTGACGATGCTTGAGTGCTCTAACCACAAAATAGTTACACCCCTTTAAAAGGAAGTCATTGTCATAGTGTAATTTTCAAAATATTAGCATATTTAACATTATTTTTTCCCATCAAAAGCATAAATCTCAAGTTATACTATCAAAACAAAAGAGATAACATGCATTTCACGTTTAACTCAATCTCCAACATAGATTAAGGGACCGTTTATTTCAACGTTGGACACAATGCTTCTGTGCGTTTCAAGCGCAAAACGTACCGTCTCTTCTAACAGTTTTAAAATGGAGTTGTTAGTAGAGAGGTACTCAAACACAAACACAACCTCTTTAAACCTTTTTCCAAACGAGCCCTAAGGAGTTCATTCATTTTCCATTTCAGCCAACGTCAAGTAAGGTGTTTAAATACCCGGAGCCAGCTGGTAATTAGGGCAAAAGGGGAAACTTAGCCACACGGTTAAAAAGGCAGTAAATAATTCAATGGCACTTGAGTGTAAAATCTTCTTGGATCGAATAACGAGTTTATTTATAAAGCATATTATATATATACTTTTGTTTCAATTAAAATTTCCGTTAAATAAACATACAATGGAACGATAAGAGCATTATATTCTTATGCTTTGAAGCAAAATTTATTCAAATTTTACGTCCATTTTATGAATTGTGTTTAGATAACTGATTCTTATCAGTTTCGCAAGAGTGAAAGCTAGCCCAAAAGAAATCGTATTTTTAGACACCTTGCGATATTACCAAGTATCTCACTAAAACATACTCATTTGCATTAAAATTTGAATTACTTGCAAAATCTTAATAAAAAATAAAAAGAGGGAAGAGGACATTATTGTCATTTCATTTCAGGAGCTTAATCTTATCCAGAATGGAACAGTGGGGCTCTCACAGAATATGCCATTTGGGAACATTATTTTAAGAGGTGAATGTTTAAGTTAGTGGAGTAGGGTATGAAAAATGGGCAAAGTCCCTATTGTGCATACTGAGAGGTGAGATGTTGGCATCAAGGATTCGTAGGGATATTAATTATAGCTAGCATTTATTCTTAGTCGTATAATAATATAATTAACACATTTGATCAACCATCGATTACTCACTACATCCATGTGTAGATTTGTACCACAAAAAAAAAACTATATACATGCCTAGAGAGGCACATCAATTTGATGAGCATTTACTTCCCTCCTCATTTTTCTTGCTAGTGTCAAGACTTCATGTTATTTTAGTTGTGATGATAAAATCATTTTCAGTATTAAAAAACTGATATATTATACAATATATTATATTGTGATCTTCAAAAAATGTGTTAGTCCTTCTATTATTTTTGTAGTGTCATGTTTTCATATTGTCTATGAGCCGAGATCAATGGTCGCTTATAAGTACATTTATTCCTCAAACCATTGAGGTGTTTTTTTCAGAGACAAAACCGTGAAAGCCTATGAGTCTAGAGCGGACAATGCCTTAATGAATAAATCTAGCGCGATCGTCAAGGGACATGATCTACAACAATTTGCGCCATCTATGGGAACTCGAGCAAAAAATCGTTGAGTTAAAGATGTGTTCCCGAATCCTTAGCTTGAACAGAGGGCTATTGTAGTGTCATACTCTCACATTGCATAAGAGTCGAGATCAATAATCACTTATAAACACTTTTATCACTCAAACCATTGAGTTTTTTTTTTAAGAATAAAAACGTGATGACCCATGAGATCGGAGCAGATAATACTTAAATGAATATGATATGATCCACAACAATAACAAACATATTTCAAGACTTGATCTTGATTATTTCAGTGTATTAATCATTAAACAACATAATACTAGCACAATCAACACATCAATTCGACTAATTATATATTTAGTATATTCGAGCTACTCTTAATATACCAATTATTACAAAGGTTGTTAATCTTGAAACCTAAGAATTGTAGAAACAATGAAATTACCGTAACTTTCTTTAAAAAAAAAAAGTGTCAATTTCTATATCTTTTTATTACGCAATTTACACTTACAAGAAACACAAATAAATATTAAGTACTACACATTTCATATTAATTGAATTTCCTTTTTGTATAAATCTTTCAAGTCCATACGATACAAGCACGACTATACTTATATTGGTGTTTATGCAATTTTCCCCAATTAGTGAACGTAGCCGACTAAATTATTAAAAAGAAAAGAACATTCCATATCAAAAAGAAAAAGAAGAAAAAAAGATTTTGTGATTTTTAATCAAAAATTAAGTCTAGTGGCATCCCAATCGATTGGATGGATAAGTACACGAACGTGGACTGGTGGTGGCGGTAGCAGATAATAACCGACATTAATTAATTATTATAAAATAAAAGAAAATACCAAAAACAAGCAAAGAGCCGATCAGCTTTGGTAGAATCCACGTCGGCGCTGATGAATCAGTGGGTGCGCACTACTCCCCTCTTCCCTTAAACATTCCGCGCACACTAGCAACACTCATCTAGAGAGAGAAACACTCTCATCACCCACCTCCTAGCGAGAGAAAAACTCAGACACACACAATTTATAAATCCTTCCTTCCTTCTTAATTCTCGCTAATCTCCGTCTCCGTTTACGTAACAACTACCCGTCGTTTTGTTATTCGTTTGTCTGTTTGATTTGGTTGATCAATGGTGATGGAGGATGATGAGAGTTGCGGGAGCAGGCCGCATGAAACGACGTCGTCGCAACAGCTGTCGGCGGCCAAGAGCCGGCGACAGAGACAGAAACTTGAGGTTTACAATGAGGTTCTTCGTCTTCTTAAAGCTTCCAATAGTTACGAAGCTAATTTACCTGACTTCGACGACGAGCTCTGGTCTCACTTCAATCGCCTTCCTGCTCGGTAAAGTCTTACATGCATACATGTTACGGATTTTTTTTTTCAATTTTTCTTTGAATTTCTGAATTAAGTGAGGTTTTAGCGAGTCTTTTTTTTTTGTGCACTAGTGTTTTGGAGATGAGCTTGATTGGATATATTTTTGGTTTCGACATTATTGTCTCTGTATTAGCTCGATTTCGGTTTTAATTATTATTTATTTAAATTTCTGTTTTTCCCCGGTTTTTGTAGATATGCATTAGATGTGAATGTGGAGAGAGCTGAAGATGTTCTCATGCACAAGAGGTTACTGCATTTGGCTCATGATCCGGCAAATAGGCCGGCGATCGAGGTCCGCCTTGTGCAGGTGTGATTTTGTACTGTATTCTCATTTTTCTTTATTTGTTTGACTGGGAATGATTTTGGTCATGGTGAGGATGGGGATGATGACGAGGATGTGATGTGATGTTTCAAGTGTTTGATTGAATCGAGAAGTTTCTACTTTGCCTTGGCCCTACAATCCACTCGCGTATTTCTTTTCTCTGAAGAGGAGCAGATTCACTGCAATTTGTATTTCACCTATTTCTGGAGTTATTAATTTTGTTTCACAGGACCCGTGAGTGTAATTTATAGTTATGATCAACAGATTCCCTCTCTATCCATTAAAGACTTTATTCTGACAATAGTCTGGGCAAGAGATTTTGGTTTGACAAGTAGGTGTACAGAATCTTATGATTCTTCTATAGTGTTATAGCTTACGAATAGTAAGATTTGGCTTCTGCTGGGAATAGAATTTGCTTGGAATTTTCTTGGTAGTGTTGAAAGATGTGCTTGGAGTCTCATATTGTCGACTAAAGTCAAAATAAAAGGGAAATGCAAGGCATGTTGTACACTTTGTTGAATGATACTTTTGGCAATTTGTCAATGACTAAATCTTCCATGCAGGTTCATCCTGCCACTGATGGAAATTCAACTGATTCTGTTCTTCCCGATTCTCCTAGCAAAGGAAGTGCTCAGAGTGGCAGAGTGACGTGAGTACTTAGGTTATTGTATTCCCTAGATTGTGAACAATGCATGTTTTTTTGACTACATTCGTTTTGGGTCAAAATTGAAAATTAGCAATGCTGACATCTCTAGCTGGTCTCAATTGTCAGCATACATCCACCCCCTGCATTTGGCTCCTCTCCAAATCTTGAAGCATTTGCGCTTGGAGCAGATAAGTTTGAAGATGAAGATGGTGATAATTCTGTACATGCCAATTCAAAGTTCTGTAGGTAATTCTCTCATTCAAATGTCCTTGACCAGAGTTGGCCAGGGTTGAATAGATCTGCCTTGTTAAATAGTCCTCGGATTGAATTTGCCTTTTATCATTGAAACTGTCTTGTTAAGCAAACTACAGGAATGTAGCTTTTAATAGGGTTAGCATACAATTATGTTATCTTTCTATTGTGCTTATTGTTTGTCACATTATTTTAATCCCTTAACTTTCTTTTTCCAATAACCTCTAACTTCTTTTTACATCTGTCTGTGTATGCTTGCTCGCTTGATTTGCATACATGTCTTTACATGGATTTAGATGGCATAGTTAACATTTTCTTTTTTGCAATTGGCACAATTGTAGGCCGATGCATGAAGTTACCTTTTCAACTGAAGACAAGCCAAAGCTTCTCAGTCATGTAAGATGATTGTACTTGTTGAATGTGCCATGCTCAGTTATCTTAATTTTTTGGTTACACATTCAGGTGAACTTGGATGCTTCACTCAACATGGGCATTGTTATGTTTTTCTTCATGTGTTCACTAATAGTGTTATGGATACATTTTAAGCAAAACCTCCATTAACTTGTCTTGCTTGTTGATATTGTTGAATGTAGCATTAGCATCAGGAGGATGTCTGATGCTTTCCATTATAATACGTGAAATAAATCATAGTTTGTCATTTGCGAATGGAGTTCTGGCCTATCGTGTTTGAGTGGATTACTCTTCATGAGCCTAAACACATTAAAATATACCTCTATGTCCATGTTTTATTCTGTAAGTGTGACAGCTAGCCCTTTTGAATTCACACGTCATTGATCTTGTTCTAAATTTGCAGTTAACAGCCTTACTTGCTGAAATTGGGTTGAACATCCAAGAAGCGCATGCTTTTTCAACGGTTGATGGCTACTCCTTAGATGTCTTTGTTGTTGATGGGTGGCCATACGAGGTACTTGCCAATTCACCTTTCTGCTGGATTTATATGCTGGCATTTGGTAACTCTCAAGTATTTATTAAGAGAAATACTTCAAATTCATAGGAACCAGTGTGAAATGACGGTTTTGAAAATTTCAGGAAACGGAGCAACTTAGGAATGCTTTGGAAAAGGAATTTATTAAGATTGAGGTAATTCATGATTCAAATTATTTTGCAATGTTAGTTCTGATTGCATTTATATGCCAAATTCATTATTGTAATGGATATGTTGCTTGGTGGTCATTAAAAATAGAAAGTTATAATGTTGTATTGCAACTTTTTTTCCTCCAGCACTATCAAAATATGTTGTGTTCATCTTTTACTTTTGACTGGTAGTTAAACATCAATAGACAGCAAATGAATAATATCCTGTTCATACCATAATATTGTTAATAAACAGAGAAGTAAGGTGTCAGCTCCTTGTGCACTCTGATTGGCGCAACTTATTATTCTCACAGTGTTCCTTTTTCGAACAAGAATTTAATCAAAATTTGTTTGTTATTTCTGGATTGAGGAATGGTAATTGATGATGTTAGTTTTTCTCCACATTCACATGCTAGAAGCTAATACTGTGCTGCAGTGGCTTTTATGATATGGTTCGTTTCTAGTTTTGTAATTACTAAATAGAATCTCATCACTTTCCAATGTTTTTGAAAACAGAACCAGACTTGGCCCAGTTATTCCTCATCATCTCCTGGTAGTGAACATGAAAAATCTGGGATCAAATGTGATCCTGATCATGTAGCAATACCTAATGATGGCACTGATGTATGGGAAATTGATCTAAAACAATTGAAGTTTGAGAGCAAAGTTGCATCTGGATCATATGGCGATCTGTAAGTATATTCCACTGTATACATGAGTAATGGCTATGCTTTATTTTTTTTTTGACCAGCCTATCAAATTGTTTAGGTACAAAGGTACATACTGCAGTCAGGAAGTTGCTATTAAAGTTCTCAAGCCTGAGCGTGTAAGTACAGATATGCAGAAAGAATTTGCTCAGGAAGTCTTCATAATGAGG
>CAODLS010568476.1:0-20032 GCA_948243855.1 Flueggea neowawraea | reverse complement strand
CAAGGATTTCGTGTTTGACCGAAATGGGTTTGATCCGAGCTATGGTTCCGGATTTTGGTAGATTTCTCATCTGATCGAGAGTTGTATCTGGTGTATTATGATAGATAGGTGTTGGAAATATATAGATCTGACGTTGGATGTCAAGATTTGACGATTTGTGTCGAGTGGGTCAAGAAATCCGAATTTGAGGATTTGGATTCTTGATGATTTTGAGGTTGTTTGTAGGATCTGAGGCTAGATCCTTTCTTGAGAAGCTGATTGTAGCCAATATAAGTGTTTGATCGATCGAGTATAGATTGAAATGATAATTTGGGTATTTTGGCCTAAGTTCTCGATGCAATCGAGAGTTAGTTAGCATTTACATTCGCGTACATGCATCGGTACCGCCACAGTACCACATATTGATATTTGCTATGTCTGTATATGTACAGCTTAATGTGCCTGCCAGCAGAAGCAGCCACCCATGAGCGATATTTGACTGGATCCACAGCTTTGGATACCAGGTGAGTGAAATAGTAGCTTCAGACACATAGGCTGTGTCTTCATAATTAAGTATGCTATTTTTGATATGTCTGTCTATGGCATAAATTGACTAATAAGTATTGGGTTAATTAATAATCTGGGTATGTGATTATTATTAACCAATGTTTTTATATGAAAAATCTAAAGTATATATGGGTATATATATACAAGAGTATTTTGTAAATAATGGAATAAAGGAAAAGATGATGCATGACTGTATGTGAAATACTATGTATATAACACTTTGACATGGGGACACCTATGCTACGGGGTCGAAGTAGCTTTTGGTATATCATTGTATGTTATCACCCTACTATGGAGTATGTAGTCTTTGGTATATCATTGTATGTTTATGGCCCTAGTTACCAGGGATTGGGGTGACTGTGTATCTAGGCCAGATATACACGTTTATTGAGCAGTCAGGTGGCGGAGTCCACACTGCTATATGGATATGAAAATATTTTATGGTACCGTATTATGAACGCACAAGTATATATGGTATATATGTACGTGTGCGATATTTTGAAAGGTGGTTTTCAAACCAGTCTTTGTGAGGCACGTACGAGGCGGTCTGACGTCTTGTTTCCTCACTAGGGAATCTTACCCCTATTTCTTCTGTTGTCCATGTTATACCTTTGTTCGCAGGTGACATCTTTTGGACGCACAACATCTGATCCGTACATCGGACCTAGTGAGGCACTTTTGGCTATTGTGAGTTCCCTCGTTCGGGACTATACTTTGCTATGTTATAGAGCTCCACATCGGGTTACTGTTGGGATACTGGGTTTCACTTTTGTATTTTGGGGTTTACTCTGATGATTCTGTATTCACTGATATTTTTTATATAATGTATTTATAAATATATATATTCTGGTATTTATATATATATGATTTTATTTCATTTATAAACATTTTTATAAATGTTTTAAATAAATATTTGGATAAGTCGGGTAGTATGTCTGATCACAAAGACTTGTGTGGGATGGATCAGGCTTCCACAGACAATTCGCCTCGTACGCCAGTCACTGGCCCGACTATGGGTTGTGACAGATCTAGAGCTTGTGGCCGTTGTTTTTGCATTGAAAATTTGGTATTATTATTTATATGGTGATACATTTTAGATTTTCATAGATCACAAAAGCTTGAAGTACTTAATGAGCCAGAAGGAGTTGAATATACGACATAACGGTAGTTGGAATTGCTGAAAGATTATGATTACACCATAAAGTATCATCCAGGAAAAGCGAATGTTGTCGATGATGCCTTGAGTCGTAAATCTAGCAGCAATGTGAGTTCTTTAAAGGTAAACACTTTAGATTATTTGTTGGATTTAAGAGAAATGAATGTTGAGCTTGATATGCATATTGGTGGTCCTTTGCTTGCTACTTTTAAAGTTATACTTGTGTTACATGAAAGGATTTGGGATTTACAAACTCGAGATCCTCTGATTGTTGATTATTAATAAGGTGAAACAAGGCAAGAATGTTCAATTTGTGATTTAACCTGATGGTACTTCGATGATTGTGCATAGGCTTTTGTGTTCCAGATGTTGATAATCTTCATAGGAAAATCATGGAAGAAACACATTGTGCGCCATATGCAATGCACTCTGGATCTACCAAAATGTATTTGACACTGAAGACGCAGTTTTGGTGGCAAAAAAATGAAGAAGGATATTACTGAGTTTGTAGCTAAACGTCTTATTTGTCAATGAGTATGTTACAATCACTACCTATTCCAGAATTGAAATGGGAGAGAATCACAATGGATTTTGTTATTGGGTTGCCTAAGGCACCAAGGAAGAATGATGTCATTTGGGTTATCATGGATCAACTAGCTAAATTAGCCCATTTCTTGCTTATCAGATGGGAATGTAAACTTGAGAAACTTGCAAAAAAGTATATTGACGAGATTGTTAGACTACATGGTGTACCAGTATCCATTGTTTCAGATGGAGACCCACGGTTTACTTCACGATTTTGGAGGAGTTTACAACAAGCTCTCGGCACTAAACTTCATTTTAGTACAACATTTCATCCGCAAACTGATGGATAATCAGAGAAAACTATTCAGACACTTAAGGATATGCTTCGAGAGTGTGTGTTGGAATTTCAAGGTTCATGGGATTAATATGTTGCACTGATAGAATTCGCTTACAACAATCATTATCATAGCAATATTGGCATGACACCTTATGAAGCATTATATGGTAGAAAATGCAGAAGTCCATTGTATTGGGATGGGGAAGGAATGCGAATATTGGAAGGCCCAGAGTTAATACAAGAAATGGTGGACAAGGTAAACATTGTGAGAAGTCGGATTAAAGTTGCTCAAGATTGATAAAAGAGCTATGCAGATCAGCATCAGATGGAAATGAACTATGAAGTTGATGATAAAGTATTTCTACGAGTTTCACCTTGGAAGGGAGTAATCATATTTGGCAAGAAGGGTAAATTGAGTGCACACTACATTGGTCCTTACAAAATCGTTGAGCGAATTGGTCCAGTTGCATATCGTTTAGCCTTACCATTTGAGCTATCCGGAATTCATGACGTATTTCATGTTAGCATGCTTCGACTGTACATATATGATCCTTCATATGTGCTCTAGAATGAATCGGTAGATATTATGAATAATTTAAGTTATGTTGAGGAACCGGTACAAATACTTGATTATAAGACCAAACAACTACGAAATATTTCAATTTCGTAGGTTAAAGTGTTATGGACGAATCACTTGACAGAAGAAACAGATGAGAATACGAGAAGATCTTATCTGCACTCGTTCTTGGGGTCAGTATTGAATTTCGGGACGAAATTCTTTAAAGGATGGGAGAATTGTCATATGATCGTAACCAACATTTCATACATATGAGCATGCATTGTATATAACATGCATGGTTATGCATCCAATTGACATTGCATATATTAGTAATAAATGTTCTATATGGTTTTAGAATATTTTAAAGGGGGATTTATAAGAATAATAAAGGGTTTATTTGTAACAGAATCAGGGGTCAAAAGTGAAGCTAGTAATAGAGAGGAATGAATAAGTAGTTTCTTAAACACATTAGGATATTTGCATAAATAATCTAAGTGGATGATTATAAAAATCTGAAGAATTATTAGGGCTAGATGACAATAACATGCAAAGAACATGTGTTAGAAAAGGTGCAATGTGGTTGATCCTAATGTTGCCACCTAATCAATTGCCATCTGAAGCTTAGGAAACCATGTTTAAGCTTCCAGGTTCCATTATTCACGTTTTATGATCTCTGAATTGAGAGAAAACAGAAGAGGAGAGGTAGAAAAAGGAAAGGAAAATCACTAGAGTTAGGCATATTGAATTCTGGGTTCTAGCACCATCTGCATCTTAGGAGTGTGATGAGCAGCATTTTGGAGATATTCCAGAGACAAGCTAGGAGTCTGGAACATGTGTTTGTTCTTTGAGTGAACCCTTATGTGCTATTCGTGGTATATCGTATATTGTCTGTTATATCGATGATGTTATTAGCCCATATGAGATGTACGAGATTTCTGCTATGTGTTATTGTCATGAACTGAATATGTGATATTGATGAAATATTATTTGATATGTTGAAGTATTGATGTGTATGAGTTGAACATTTGAATGAGCTATCGAAAAATCATATTGCGTTATATTGTTTACAAGTATTGCATCTGAATGCATATGACTTAAAAGGAATGGTATGCCCAATTTGTTCAGGTATATACAATTCTATTGCAAATATTGGTTATATGAGAAAGTAGATGGAAGTAAGTACTATGCGCAGATAAAACTCGTATGAGCCACTTATAGATTCCATTTTATGATATTGGGCTGGCCAATGATTTATTTGATTTATCTAATCAGACCTTCGAGTCAATTCTATTGTTTTGGAATATCCCTGAAATCTGTTATATTGGAAAAACTGGGGCTATACTTGACTTATTGGGCCATAACCAAATAAATGGAACATCATTGCATTCTTATTGATATCTTGACCGTATATGTTTTACTTATGTTATATTGAGTTGCTTGTATATATAGTGCTTGATTATATATTGTTTGTTATTTGTTGGGTTTCTCATTGAGTTGTGACTCATATAAAGCGTAAAGTTTTTCCCAGGTATCGGAAATTAGATTTGAGCAAGTTTTCAAAGTTATAGATACATGTACGCGACAAAAGTCAGAATGTTGCGATCACTCTCTCTTTCCATCACACATGTGTATATAGGGTGTTGAGGATGAGATCTCAATGGCTCATTGCATTATGTATCTAGTTAATAGAATTTTCTTATTTTATATGTTCTGTAACTCTGATTTTATTAATGTAATGATATTGGCAGGTTGAACTTGTTGCTATTTCTTTGGTATTATTATACTTATATTGATATGTGCTATCGAGTTAGGAGAATATATGCTATAAGGGTATGGGTTTTATACGAATGTTCCTAATCCTAACTTTAGTGGGAGAAGATTCTTATTTTCTAGTGGGAGTAGGGAGTTTGATCCTAATGGGAGTTTCTATATGGAACTTAAACCTAGTGGGGGGAAGGAAACTTGATCATAGTGGGAGTTTCTATATGGAAATTACCCAATGAAAGAATTTTTGAAAATGCATAGAACTAAAAGGAATAAAATTTTACAATGACATTTTTTTTATAAATGAATCAATCATGATTCTTTTGGTAAAGTCTCACGGAGAGATTTTTTCGATAAATGAATCGATCGTGATCCTTTTAGTAACCCCACAACTTAAGGATGAACCTACAAATATATTAGAGGTTCACTCATCCAAGTGAAAATTGTATGGATTAAAGCAATGAAAGTGTGAATGACATTTGAAAGATTGAACCATGTTTAGTACTGGTTAATCTACCCAAAGAGCGAGTTGCTAGTTTTAGTGCCCTAGTCCAATCAATTATGTACATTGTCATTTGCTTTATCATTTAATAAAGAGACATTTCATTTTATATCTTTGAAATATTGTATGTTTTATGAAGATAAAATTCTCCGTGAATAGTTTATTCTTCCTTATGTCATCAAGTATGTGACTTGATAGTAAAACCAA
The DNA here is from genome assembly GCA_948243855.1 of Flueggea neowawraea. NCBI lineage: Eukaryota > Viridiplantae > Streptophyta > Magnoliopsida > Malpighiales > Phyllanthaceae > Flueggea > Flueggea neowawraea. The sequence continues at coordinate 14,436 of CAODLS010568476.1, read as the reverse complement.
AAGGTCAATGGAATACTATTCTAAATGCCCCTAATTGATTATTATCATGGGAATGATAATAAACTAAGGCTAGTATGTTGCTAAGAGGATAGTCACGTTTTACTGATTATAGACATGGGATGTCACTTAAAACATAGATACATGTTGGGGAACAAGTATTGGACTAGCCCGCTATGAAAGCACTTAATGGAGTAATGTCACAAGTAGCTTTCATGCAGTGGTGATGTTTGAGTCCTCTAACCAAAACTCAATATCGACTCCTACCTGATGAATCACATGTTTTGACTTAGTCAAACGTTATCCGTAATAGGATAACAATAAAGGCTATGATTGGATATGTCATGAATCTTGTAGAGGAGTGATATTGAGAGTGACGAATTTGTTCATCTTAAGTAGAGTGATATCTATAGGCCACTTGATGAGTAGAATTGATAGAATGTATACATACTCGAATGAATTGATAAAGGGTTATCAATGTCATTTGTTATATCAATCTACTTGGGATCAAGAAACACGTTAAGCTATATAAGGTTGACATGTGACCATGCCTTATACTTAAATGAGATATTGTGAGACAAAAGGACTAAATAGCAAACTGTGAAAGGTTAACTCGGATCTCCAACACTATTCGACTTTGGGTTGCCGTAATGTATTACTAGATACCGCTTATGGACTTTGGGCTTGAAAGGTTTGGGACAAAACTCATAGCCAATTTCGAATGGGCCTATTAGGTCACACACTATAACGAATTGGATTGGATTACAAATATTCTCTCTTATGGTATTCGAATTATTGAGATAATTAATTTGATTAATTATGAATAATTCAGGGTTTTGTGATTTAAATCTTAAATATGACATAAGATATAATCCATTAATGTAACAAGCTTTTGTTATAAATTGCATCTTATAAAGTTAAATATTTTGTAGACATGTTATTTATTATGTAAGACATAATAAATTCGGCCCATATATTTTAATAAGAAAGTGATTTATTTAATGATAGTGTATCTTGTAATTAAAAACCCAATAACATTAATAAACTCATGAAGAATTTTGGCATACACTCCTATTTTTTAGGAAAAATTTTGCACTCCTATTTTTTAGGAGTTCTAATTAGTGCACATGATTAATTAGGAAGAACTTATTCTTGTGGGACAATAAAGGTTAACCCTAGTGCACCTATTTAAGGTTTTTATATGCCTATAAATAGGAGCACACCTTTTTCATATTCTTGATGGCTTGGCCGAATTTTTGAGTGCCACAATTAAAGGAGAGAAAATTATTTGTGAGAAAATAGAATAGAGATTCTTGGTGCTAGTACACAAAGCCAATTCTCCAAAGTTCGTTCGTGTGGATACCTTAGACACGTTTGCACAAAGGCAATGTGAGAGATAGGGGATTCGACCTTGACTAAAAGCAACATCAATACTCCATTCAGTTTCGAGCTTGGATTTAAGGTAAATTCACTAACCCTACTCGTGTATGTTGATGTGCATGGATCATTGGTGGAATTCTAGGATTTTTTTTTTTAATTTCTGCTGTGTTATATTCTTATGAATGTCATAAACCATTTATGAATTCCAACACGAGCACCCATTGAAGATAAATAGATACATGAACGATAAATCGAGTACAACATTGATAATCGCTAAAGGGGATTTACTCAACAAGATTGGAAAGTCCAACTTGTTGAAAGATTTACCTTAACTGAATGGACTTTGACATTCGAGCTAGTCTATACCTCGACCTACATCAGTTAGCTGTAGAGACTCCTTTTCTCACTGGAGAATTTGGAGTAGAGACCTATAAGGTTTAAACTAATAGTTTCGTCATTCAATTCTCAGTAGAGAATTTGGAGTATAAACCTATAAGGTTTAAACTAATGGCTTCATTGTTCAAGATTTAACTTTAGACAATCTTTGAAAGTGATGGTATATTCATGTATGTTATGATAATGGCAAGGTGAATCTTGTCATTTTGACCTAGTGTGAACATCACACTTTTAGCTAGAAAAGTCTAGCATACTTGAATGACTCCAAAGATTGGTCGAGATCTAACTTTAAGATTACTAATATGGGTTGTTCTTAGAGTCAAACTCCAAGAGATCGTTCGAGTAGATTATTATACCTCTTCAAGTGAGATGGATCAACAAAGTACTTGAATGCTTCAAAATGCAGAAATGCATATCCTATAAGTAACCCTATGAATAAAAGCAAGCCTCTTAGCAAGTGCATGTGTTCACAAATGATGTGAAAGAAAGAATGTTCTTCAAACAAATGTCATGTAAATGTCACATGAATGTGTTTTGTAGTCTAGACTACATGTGTTGATTACAAAACCATGTCTTATAGTAAACAAGTTTGTGTCTAGGCGTGTACAATGCCTAAAATTTGCTATGTTGTTAAGTTAACTAGCAAATAATAATCCAACGTGTAAGAAGGATATTGAAAAGCAGTTAACAAGATACTTGGATGCTTTAGAGGCACTGCAAGACACTGTGTTATCATAAGGGCATGCGATAAAATGAGACACAGTTGCTAGTTGGATTAGTGATGTGGACGAGAGGGACGTCCATATCTAGTTATGTGTTCTTACTTGGTAGAAAAGTCACTCTACGTAATAATGAGAAACACATATAAGTATGTGGCAAAAGAAGTTGAGATCGTAGTTTCATTAGCTGCAGTGCAATATGATGGTTGGCTATACAGTGGAATGATCCACTTAGCACTAACCTCCTAAAGAACCAATGAAAATCTTTAAGTAACAATCGACTCCGATTGCTTAAGGATCGAGAAAATATAATATATGTCTAAGCAATTTAAGATCATGTATCATTTTGTGTGAGACCTAGTTGCATAAGGACATGTGAATTGGAGTACAAGTTTCACAGAGAGAAGTGAGCGTGGAATATAAGTCCATACGAGACGTGATCATAAGATTTGTTAGTAAAATCTTATAAGGAATAAGTTCCTTCAGATCCGCATGGCATATGAAATGTGTAATCCTTTAAAATATGATCTTTAATAAGATCATTATGAGCAATACACGAGCACAAATATTGAGAGTTAACATTTTTTGTATCGTTGAGTGTGAAAGCATGTTGGACAGAGAAGTAACCTACTCACACGAGTGTTTACTTTAGTTTTCCCAATTCATAGGGGAAAGAACTAAGATGAGGTTGGTTTTGAACGTAGAAAGAGATCTAAAGCATGTTTATAATCAAGAGGTCGTCTTGCATTTTATAGTGGTGAGTCCATTGTAAATAGGCAAGATAAGTCGTATAAGAAGAGACATACGCCATAGGATAAATTCCTATGTCAATCATCAAATGATCAAATGCTAAAATTGAGTGACTTTTAACATATCCTGTTTTAAAGCCAGAAGTAATCATGTTAAGTGTAGATTAAGGTTAGATGGTGAAATGCATATTAACCTAAACTTCTGTATGGTGTTGACAATGTTGTATAAACGTACGCTCCTCCAAGGGAAGGAAAGAACACCACAACACATTGTGTTATATACACGACCATGGGGATGGAAAAGATTGATAAACAATCACATGTTTCCTAATGTGAGACATTACTGTAAACATGTAGTTCTCGGTGCTACCTACCCTCAGAACCATTAACACATTCAAAACATGTAGTTGAGTTTGGCTACCTTAGCTTAGCATTAATGATCATGATTGATTCGACCAAGCGTGTCAAGCTGGGTAAGTAATTGTTAGTTTTGGTGCCCTAGTCCAATCATGTATCTACATTGTCATTTGATTTATCATTCAATAAAGAGGCATTTCATTTCATATCTATGAACTATTATAATATATATTTTATAAAAATAAAATCTCCATGAATAGTTTACTCTTCCTTATGTCATCAAGTTTGACTTGATAGTAAAACCCTACGGTTAAAAGGAATACTATTCTAAATGTCCCTAATTAATTATTATCATGAAAATGACAATGAATTAAGATTATTATGTTGCTAAGTGGATAATCACATTTTACTAATTATGGATGTAAGACATCACTTAGAACATAGATACATGTATTGGACTGGCCCATTATGAAAGCACTTCATGGAGCGTTGTCACAAGTAGCTTTCATGCAGTGGTGATATTTGAGTCCTCTGAAACTCACCATCGACTCCTACTTGAGGAATCACGTGTTTTAACTTATTCAAACATTATCCATAACAGGGTAACTATAAAGGCTATGATTGGATATGTCATGAATGTTGTAGAGAAGTGATAGTGAGAGTGACGAATTTGTTCCTCTTATGAAGAGTGATATCTATAGGCCATTTGATGAGTAGGATTGATGGAATGTATGCATACTCAAATGAATTGATAAAAGGATTTATCAATGTCATTTGTTATATCAATCTACTTGGGATCAAGAAACACATTAAGCAATATAAGGTTGGCATTTATCCATACCTTACACTTAATCTAGATATCATGAGACAAAAGGACTAAATATCAAACTGTGAAAGGTTAACTCGGATCACCGACATCCACTCGATTTTGGGTTGCCATAATATATTACTAGATACCGCTTATGGATATTCGGCCTAAGTTTTGGGACAAGGTCTGTTGCCAATTTCAAGTGGGCCCTAAAGCAAGTTGGATCGGATCACAAATATTCTCTCTTTTGGTAATTAAATTATTAAAATGATTAATTTGATTAATCATGAATAATTCGGGTTTGATGATTTAAGTCTTAAATATCATATAAGACTTAATCCATTAATGTAATGAGATTTTAATATAAATCACTAATTATTAAGATTAAGCATGTTTGGTTATATTATTGTGTGCCCATGTAGATTAATAGAAGAGTGATTTATTTAATGATAATGTATAATGTAATTAAAACCCCAATAACATTAATAAACCCTAGGGAAAATTCGGCACATATTCCAATTTTTTAGGAAAAATTCGGCACACTCATATTTTTTAGGAGCCATTATTCTTGTGTGATAAGGAGTTTTTATTCTTGTAGGACAAGTAAGAAGAAACCTAGTAAACTTAAACTAGGGTTTCACACATCTCTATATATATGTGTGATTCAACCAAATTCATTAGTATGGATATCATTGGTCACGTTCGCGCAAAGGTAACCTCGGATAAAGGGTTTCGAGTTTTGTACTAAAGGCTACACCAACGTTCCATAAAACCGAACCATTGGAGCAATTCTTAAGGTAAAATTGCTAACCTTAATCGTGTGTGTTGATGTGCATGGATCCTTGGTGGAATTCTAGGTTTTAAAGGTTAAAAATTTTTGTTATTTCCGTTCCCATGTATGCTTATGAATGTTATAAAAAGTCATGAATTCCAACAGTAAAACTTGGCTATGTGAATTGTCTGGTGTAAGAGGGGAAGTTTGTTTCTAGATGCATTTGAACTAGTCTCATAAGTTTCCTAAACGCGCTCTCATGTAGTATGTTGCATGATGCGTGAACTATTAGTAAAGCTTTCATAAGATTGAGAAGTCAAAAGCAGCGATTGTGTGGTTACAAACTAGGAGAAGGCATATGTTCCAAGAGATTGTGATGTTGTTGAATACACTTTGGCAGAATGAAGTTATTCTGCAAAATGATGCCTTTTGGCAGGATTGAGATATGAGCTATTATATATCCCTTACAGGTGTATAAGAATTATGCTCTTATCATATGCTAGTCGCGCGGTCTATTTGCCTCTATGACGAAAAGATCGAGCATGGTTATGTGAGTGCTAACCATGTTACATGATGATGTACCATACCGTCATGTGGTAATGGGAGATGTTGAAAAAAAGCAGTCCGCTTATGACAGGTGAACCAAACTCAATCGGTCAAGGTGTGTGTAACATCCCTCACAATTCGCACGTGCTTATTGGTTTTGATTTCAGTTTCACAAGTGCTTGGCTTGGATTTTGACTTATGATTGATTATGATTCAATGTTCAATTCTTGATTTGAGTTTTGATGATGAGAATGAATGCTTTTGAATCTTGATTTGCAGTCTTTGATCGTGTGGTGTCGGTATGATTTGATGGTGCATGATTATAATCGAATGATGATTTGATGCTCGATTCATTAAATTAAGTTGTGGGTGATTGATGTTTATGATTTTGGAGTTTAATTTGAAGTTTTGATTATGATTTAGAGAATGTTTGATGAAGCGAAGGGTTTACAGTGAGGATGAGTTGTATTTCTCGATGATTGAACCCTAAGAATCGATGGGAAATGCGTCCGGGGGCTCGAGAAGTGTTGACGGGTGTGTCTTGTTCCATTAGAGAAAGGCACGGCCGTGTCTTGGCCAGTAAGACACGAACAACAAAATTTGGCCGTGTCTTGCATAGTTTGGTCGTGTCTTTGCTTTCCGAGGTATTTTTGCACTTTCTCAATTTGTGTGAACCCTAACCTATAAATACTTCATTCTTACCTTGAATTGAGTGTCTCCATCTAATTTTTACCCAATACAAGGCCCTAGAACGTCCAAGCTCTCTCCTTTGCCGATTTCATTTAATCTATGGGTGATTAAGGTAAGTTTTGTGATTTCCTTCCCTTCCTTTCATACTTTATCATATGGGTTATTGCTTTCATGATTAGGTTTATTTAGGTGATTGAAAAATCTGATTTTTATTGATGTTGGATGGATTATTATGGGTTTTGGATGATTGGAGATGGATTTGAATGTTTGGGTGTATGGGTTGATGCGTGGGAAGAGTTTTTAATGTAAAGAAGTGATTTTTATGTAGATGTGGATGATTTTTCAAATGGGTTTTGAGAAGCTACGGGTTTGATTTATTTTGAGGGGTTCCATGACTAATTTGATTAATGTTAGATGGATTGGATGCCTTCGAATGATATATAATGATTGGAAATATTGATTCGGTGAGTTTGAAGAATTTTAGTTTAGGTTCATGGATAAATGTGTCAACTTTATCGGTTCAGGTGATTCGTATGATATATTTGAGGTTGAATTTTCCTTATGAGAATTGAGAGGATTTAGAATATGCATTCAAATTGGATTTTCATCAAGTGGAACATGTTTTGGATGTTTTTTGAAAATAATTTGTCATATGGAACAATTTGTAAATTTGGAGACTTAAGAGTCAATTATATAAATATGGATTATTTTTAGGACCAAGGGTAACTAAGGATAAGTTTTAGGACTAGAACACAACTTTGAAAAGTTTGAGGGTTGTTCTATGATTTGATCAGTTTGGGGACTAAAGTGTAATTTTAAATAAGTTAACGGACTAAACGGTAATTTTCTATAAGTTCGGGATTTCGGACATGAGTGTTAGATATTAGTTGGAAATAGGATTTCTGTCGACGTTTGAGGTTCAGGATTTTGCATTTGCATTTCATACATTTTTCATATTGCCACAGTACGATATTTGACTTCTTATAAATTGTTAGTTTTCGATTTCGTTAGATAACAGTGGTGTACAGCCATCAGTCACCAACATATGTCAGAAATATTAGCTTGACGTCCAGGTGAGTGTGGTAACAGTTTTAAACACATAGGTTATGTCTTTCTGAACCTATATGCTTTTGATGTGTATGGACTATTATCTGTAAATGGAATTATTAATGGCTCGGTAATCCATAAAATCTGATTACGTGTAATATGGAAATCTGGACTATATAGATATATTTGGTATTTGAATATTCAATACTGCTTAGTATATTATCAGTATGTTATCTGATCTGTATGCATGCTTGTGTGCTTATTATCAGTGTATTCAGTTTGACCGGAACATCTGTGTTATGGGGGTAACCGTAACCTTTGGTATACCATTGTGAATGCTCAGTTACTATGGTTGGTGATAACTCGTGTGTCTAGCTAACATGCAAATCAGATATTATGCGAAGGAGGAGTCCTCATTACATTATCAGTTTAGATTTTATCAGATCAGATTAGTTGGTCCCGTGTCTATTATATGGATATCAGTATTACGTATTTATATATGTATGATCGTGTGTTGTTTGCTGAGTTTACGAATGTTTTCTAAAATCTATTTTCGACTTATATGTGTATTGTATAAGTGTGTATATTATGGTATACAACTATATACGTGCATGCGGTAGTTTCTTGAAAATGTTTTCAAAACGGTCTTTGTGATGCCCGTATCAGGCGATCTGGAGTGTTATCCCTTCCTGAGATTTCTCACCCCCTCCCTCTAACCTTTCAGGTGATTTGACAGCCAGAATTTGATAAATCTTCCACGTTTAGTTAGACACATTTGTCGAGATCGCGAGTGTTGTTTAGACATATGAGCTCTACACCGGGATACTATGGGTTTATGGGTGTTGTCTCTGTTTTGAATTTCTGTCATATTATGGATTTTCATTATATATTTTGTTATGCTTATAATTCGATATGTATGCTATACTTAGTACTTTGTATTTATAATGATACATGTTTATATACGTTGCATGTTTTGAACTAAATTTATATTTTATGAAAATGGTTTGTGAATGTTTGGATAATTATTTGGGTAGTAAATTATGTATATCCAAGGCTTTTGCGGGATGGGCTGGACTTATGGTTCGATCCGTCTCGTACGACGGTCATGGCTCTTTCGGGTTGTGATAGTGTGAACCAGGACCGTGAACAGAGACCAATTAGCGAGCCCAATTGAGATGGGCCCATAAGGCCATGTTCTAAGCCCATTGGCCTTATAAGCCCATAACACCCATAAACACAATTGAAGGCTTATATATGAAGAATGAATTTCAATCTTTCATCCCACACACACCAACGTGAGAAAAGAGAGAGATAGAGAGGGAAAGAAAGAATAGAGAGCTTCTTTCACTCCTCCATGTCGTCTCTCTGTCCGTTCGTCCTTTGCTCATCGATTGTTCAAATCTTGAGTGGCTTCTAGGCTGCGAAACAAACAAGCACTCCCGTCGACTTCGTGACCGTGGTTTGCTCGCGAGACCAACATCAAATCCGATCCTGACCTCTGCTGTCAGCTGCTGGATGGGTTGAGTTTCTGCTGGAATCGAGGTTAGTAAGTCGAATCTATTAATTATACCGTTTATTCGTTAAACCGGTATGCGATTCCTCCGGTCTGCAACAATTTGGCAACAAGAGGAAGAGGCAAGAAAAGCGAAGAGAGTTAAGTAGTCTTCTCTGTCTCCTTTTCTTTTATAGAATGTCATAACTAAATGGTAATCTCTCAATTATACCGACATATTGATTTAAACTTACAATTTGAAACTAATAGTTAAATTTACAAACAAGTTCGACCTAAAGGTTGAGGTTCAAGTTCAACTCTTAATAGGCACAATAAAACAAGTTATGACATGAGTAAACCATCCACGAGATAATTAATCTAACAAGCAGCATTGTACTGACAATTACTAGCAAAATTTACAGTAATTTCTTACACGAATTCTGCTTGAATTTTGTGTCTTTTGTTGCCCATGCATAAATTTGTCTTCAATTGTCAGCAACAGCCGTCGAGGTCTCCGACACCGAAACATTATGTAACCCATAACAACGCCAAATACCACTCCACATCCATAACCGATGGAAACAGCCTGCCACCCAAATCCATGGTCAAAAAAGGAAGAGTTGCCTTCTTCCATTGATATTATTGGTCCTTCTGGCTCCTCATCTTTACATTTTTTTGGCAAAGGAAACCCACACAGTCCCAAGTTTCCCCGGTATGAATCAACTGTGAAAGTGTTAAATTGTTTTCCTTCAGGAATAGGTCCTGCAAATTGGTTGTTTGAAAGGTTCAAAATGGCAAGACTTGTTATAGCAACCAATTGCTTTGGAATCTCTCCGACCAGCTTGTTTGAAGAAAGGTTCAAATTGGTTGTTTGGAATCTCTCCGACCAGCTTTGGAACCTTTCTCATAACGATTCAAGATCTGTCAAATTTCTGATTGATTGTGGAATGTTTCCCATGAGAATGTTATGAGAAAGATTGAGCCCTTTAAGTGAAATAAGCATACCAATATCAATCGGTATCTCTGCTTGAAACGTGTTGTTTGATAGATCAATGCTTGTGAAGACATGAAAGATTTTCTGCATTTCTGGTGTCGATCCTTTGACAGAGAGAACTACAGAATAGTCATAAGAATAGTTGATTGTCCCTAAATATTTCAGTGCACCTTCTCTGTCATCAACATTCGACATAGCTCCAAGATTTTGTAAGTTGGGTAGACGTCCAACAAGAGCATTGGTGGAGAGGTCAAGAACCTGTAGGCTGGGGAAAGAATAATTGGCTGCAAAATCTGGTGAAGGACCATGTAACTTGTTTGATGTTATGACAAGAACTCGTAACATCGGAAGTGTCTCCAACCACTTGGGGAACACACCATTCAACATGTTATGACCAAGATCTAGAACCTCTAGCTCCCTACAATTCACCAAAGATGATGGTAATGGCCCTTCCAACTGATTTCCTTGTAAGTTGAGATTGCTCAATTTACAATCCTCTGCAGATGTTGCCAGGACTTTGCCATCAAAACTGTTCATCCGTAGATTAAGCACTGAAAGACTTGTTGTGGTCAAGTTTCCGAGACGTGATGGAATTTTTCCAATCAAACTGTTGTGAGACAAGTCCAGGATTTGCAGTGAACTAGCATTGCAAATCAGAGAAGAGACCTTGCCTGAAAAGTTGTTTTCTGAGACTGAAAAGTAAGTGAGATCCGGTGGAGGAATTGGAACCGGTCCTTGAAGCATGTTGGAGTGAAGATCAAGTACTTCAAGTCCTCTCCATGGTATGTGCTCCAGAATGCCCGTCAGATGGTTGCACGAAAGATCCAGCTAGATCAATGAATCTTTCCCGACATTTGACATCCATTTGGGAATTTCTCCGTGAATGTTTTTGTTGGAAAGGTCTAAGTAAGCTAACTCATCTTGTGTCTTAAAGAAATCAGGAAATTCTATCATGCCGCAAGATGATAGCATCAACAATTTAATCTTAGGCCATGTGGAGTTGACACTGTGTTTGGTTGTGATAATTAATAAATTGTTGTTTGAAAGACTGAACCGACCAAGATTCTTTAACTTTGAGACCAATTTTGGCTCGAGGGTGCCACTTAAATTATTTGATGAAAGAAACAGATTAGTGAGATTTGCAAGGTCAAATAAAGACTTGGGAATTTCACCTTGCAACATGTTCTGATCAAGATAGATATACTCAAAAGACTTGGATTCAAATTCAGGAATTGTCCCAGTGAATTAGTTTTGGCCAAGATCTAACCACATCAACGATGAAAGATTGAACAACCAAGATGGTAATGTCCCATTCAGTTTGTTACCTGTAAGGTAGAGGCCTGTTAGTTCTGAAAGGCCAGTCACATTGCCAGGCAGGGGACCTTCTAGGGAGTTATCTGAAAATTGTAATATGGAAAGCTTTGAAAGTGTAAATACTGAAAATGACAATGGACCAGTAAAACTATTATTCACATAAGATAATGAAGATGCTTTTCTGAGGTTGGTAAAAACATCTGGAATTCGCCCTTGGAAATGGTTAAATGAAAGATCTAACAAGGTGAGGTGTTGCAGGTTGGCAAGTGATGGTGTTACATGACCTGTAAATTTATTGTTTGACAGATCCAAATGGGTTTTCTGAATAGGATTCCAAAGTGAAATTGGAAGTGAACCTGTGAATGAACAACTCTGGAGATTCACTTCCCTCAAAGATTTCAAATTCCCTATTGAATCCTGTACTTCACCTGAGAAACCTGTGAATGACAAATAAAACAACCTCAATAGACTACTCCAATTGGAAATTGGAAGAGTACCGGTGAGATCTTGGTTCAATGATATGTCAAGTACCTCTAGACGCGGAAGGTGGGAACTCACCCTGCATCTCGCAACTACGCAGACTAAGTGAAACCAGAGAAGAAGGCAGATTGCGAAAATAACCAGGAAGAAGTGAGCTCATATCCAGATTACCAAGAAAAAGACCCTGAAGCCTTGTCAGGTTTTTTGAGAGCGTTTCGACGACGTGTTTGTCAAGTGTTATATAATCATTGTAAGACAGTTCAAGTGAAACCAGCGTGGACAGATGGGAGATTTCAGGTGGGACAACACCAGCAAAGTTCGAATAGGAGAGATTAAGATGTGTCAAACTCACCAGGCTGCGGAAATCAGGCGAAATTGCAGTACCTTCAAAATCATTGTTGGCAAGGTTTAGTCTTTTGAGATGAGAAAGTTTAAACAGGCTGCTGTTGAATGGGATTTTCTCTTGAAGCCAGCTGCAACTGAGGTCAATACTGATGACGTTGCCCGTCGAGTCGTCGCAGGTCACTCCGTCCCATAAGCAGCAATCCGTGCCTTTCTTCCAAGAATCTGTTTTTGGGAAAGAGGTGGTTCCTGCATCTTCGTCACAACCACTGAAGGAAGCAGAACTATCAATGCCAAAGACATTCTTTAATTGCAGCAATGCAAAGCTTTGATCAAGAGAACATAGTTGTGTGGAATAGCGAGGAAAGGATGATGCCAATGACCAAATAAGTTGAATATGAAACAAAAAGGAACAGATTAATGTATATAGCCTCATAAAGCTGCACATTTCTGTTGCAGCAACAAGATGGTTCCTTTTTTTTTTAACTACTTTTTCTTCAGAGATTTCTCTATCATGGCATGAGGTTTTTTCATAGATAATGACCAGCTTAAGTCTATGATTATGCTTGACTTAGGTTAAAATTGATATAACAATGATTTTAAAAAAGAATTCTGATATTTTCGGCTTCAACTTTGATATTGGTATGACTTTTCTGCTTGTTTTTGGCACTGAAAAGACAGCAATAACTATTGAAAAGAAGAAAAGAATGACATGAGTGGAACCCATCAGTGTGGCGGCCATAACTTATTGAATAATTAAATGTGGTAGTCTAAAGCCAACAGAAAATACCAATGACTCTATAACTCATTGAAATGGAGTATATTCTAGTGTATAGAGATTGTGAGATTAACTCTTTATAAGAGCAAATGCGATGACTTTTCAAAAAATCTGCTACTTACTTTCTCACGGAAATATTATTGTTACAATTTCCCTTTTCACATAAGAAATATCATATGGCTTCTAAGTCAATCTCTCAAATTCGGAAAATAGAACTTGAAAAAAAAAATTAATCCAAACGATCGAGTGTATAATCAGTCAAATGGAGAACGTCTCACAATGACATGGTTTGACTTTAGAGCACGAAGTGCACAGAAAGATTATAAAGAGAGTAATACATCAGATAAATACGTTGAAAGGAAGATAGATAAATATAAGATTTCATTAAAGTATCATAGACCATCATTAACTCTAGAAGTTTATTAGAATTTTCAATATATATCTTGGAGCTTATTATTAAGAACTTCATGTCGAGCTAGAAAAGTAAGAACCGAGATGAATGACAACTTAATCTAATACCTTTGGTATTAAGTTGGAGTTAATGTCAATTTGATTATTATCTATATCTATATGTAAACTATATTTAAAAAAATCCAATATATCATTAACTAAGCAAAGTTGAATATACCATTAATTAAATATCTAAATTACTCTTTTATATGAATGTTGAAAAAAAAAAAAAGTCAAACATACTCTTAGCTAAGAAAAAATCGAATATAGCCTGAACTAAAGATATCAATATTTATTACCTCTTTAAAATTCATTAAATTATTCTCTTCTTGTTCATCATGCCAACATGGAGTAGTATTTAGAATTTCCATTAGTTTCATCTAAACATTTGAAATTATTCATTTCCGGGATTAGGTATCTTCTCCCATTTCATCAAATATTTGTTTCAAGGGCCTTGTTCTTTTTGTCCATAAATTTATTTGGTTTTCTATCTAAATTACTTTTTTTATTGTATTACTACTAAACATACACGACTTAGAATTTTCTATCGAATATAACATTAATTAAATATCTAAATTATTCTGTAATATCCCGCCCGTTTCAGCTATATTTCTTTAGCGATGGTCGTTCATGCTCTATCAGGATGAGCATGTGTGGGTTGCGGTTGTGGAATCTTGATAGTAGCGAGTTTTGAGAGTGGATAATTCGAGTTAGTGAGAGAGATAACTCGAGTTATGTAACCCTTATAAAACTCGAGTTCTCTGGAACTATAACTCAAGTAAGTCGAGGTCTATATAACTCGAGTTAACCCTTGTATAACTTGAGTTATCTGTGCAAAAGTGGAACGATGCGTTTCGGTGTTCTTCGTCTTTAACAAGCCCAACCTACCCGAATCTTATCATTTGCTCCAGTTCTCTCTGTCCAGTAGCTCTCAGACTCTCTCAAGTGTTCCTCAACACTTCCTTTGGGTCTCTTGAGGTAAGATTGAGTTTCTAACCCTTTCTTTCCTCATGATTTCTGCAAGAATGTGCATATTAGGGTTTTGAAATAAAATGGTATGAATCACTTCGGTTTTGGGCTATTTCGGGTGATTCCTAGTTATTTGGCTAGGTTTGAGTGTGGATT
>CAODLS010568463.1:0-24731 GCA_948243855.1 Flueggea neowawraea | reverse complement strand
TGTAAGGATAGTTGATCAGCAAGTGAAGAGGTTGTGGAACAAAGAGATAGCATCGGTAAAACTGATTTGGATACATCATTCAGTTAAGGAGGCTACCTGGGAGTCTGAGGATGAGATGTGGCGCAGATATCCGGATTTGTTTGCCTCTGCTGCTTCCTAGGTCAGTATGTTCATTTCTGTCTCTGCATATTTATTCTTGCATTTTTGTTTCCGCATATTCGCATGGAGGCTAACTAGTTAAGGGTTAGTTGAACAATTTTGATTTGAATTTGTGTGTTGTATCAATCTTAGTGAGCTTTTGTTTTGTATCAAAATTCGAAGACGAATTCCTTTTGAGGGGGGAAAATGTAATACAACATATTTTTTATAGTTATTTTGGAGACTTATATTTGGAGTAATTAGTTGGGAATAATTATTTTGGATAATTTGGGAATTTATTTGAAATTTTATTTTTGGTGATTGGAGGGTTAATTTCATATTTTTGATGTTAATTGGGTGATTAATGAAGGTTAGGGGTGAATTGGAAGTGGTTGGTTAAGTGAAAATGGTGAAAAAATTGAAAAGAAAAAAACTGAAAAATGCAAGCGGACGACGATCGTTCGCTTTGGGTT
This sequence comes from Flueggea neowawraea, assembly GCA_948243855.1. Taxonomy (NCBI): domain Eukaryota; kingdom Viridiplantae; phylum Streptophyta; class Magnoliopsida; order Malpighiales; family Phyllanthaceae; genus Flueggea; species Flueggea neowawraea. The sequence goes on along the minus strand of CAODLS010568463.1, from coordinate 24,120 downwards.
GCCATACTGCAAGTCGTTCGTCGTTGGGGGCTTCGTCGTTCACGCCGAAATGCTTGTCGTTCGCGTGCGTGAATTTGATCCCAGCTGGAAATGATGCGTCATGAAATAGAACGCTCGCGCGTTCACGCGAGGCAATCGAACGGTGTGTTTTTGCATCCGGTCGTCTGGGTGTTCCGCGTGTCGTTCAAGCGTGTGACAGTGGACACTTGAGGGAAACGACATCGTTTTGGTCTGCAGACTTCTCTATTAAACCATAACCGACACCACTTCATATTTTCACCATTTCTCTCTCGTTTCTCACTCAAATCCGACGAAATTTGATTCCTTTTGCTTTCAAGACATTCCTATATCAGATTTGAGGTATTTTCACCATTTATTTTCTATTTTTGACTTCTTTTTATGCTTATCTTTTCTGATGTTCATGTTTGACCGAAAAAAATGAGTTGTGAGGAGCTAAGATTCGGTTTTGGCTGGATTTTTGGCTTTATTTGGAGTTTTTTATGATAGATATATGTATGAGGAACAAGAAGGAACATATATTTGCCTTGATGGATGAGAAATTTATGATTTTTATTATGGGTTTATTTTTTATCCAAAAATGTGATTTTTGGTTTGAATGGTTCTATATGATTTTGATTGAAACCAACGATGAAATTAAACTCTAGGGATGATTTTAATTTTGATTGGTATGATCGAAAATATCTAATCCCGGTCGAATCGAAATTTAGGGTATTTTTGCAAGTATTTTTCGTCATAGGGACTTCGCTGAAAATGTCATTTTTTTATCTTGATTTGTTTTGAGCAAGAGGATGTCAGATTTGTGTTTTTGAGGATATTTAGAGTATTTATGAGTATTTAGAGAGTTGGGAGATACTCATTTGCGAGTTGGGCATTTGCATTGCACTCATACATTCGGTACGCCACAGTACCATATATTGATGTTGTGATGTTGTATTTGTTACAACATCCTGTGCTTGCCAACACCAGCAGCCAACCACCAGCGGTGCTTGATTGGAGTCCTAGAGCTTGGACATCCAGGTGAGTGGATGACAGTTTCAGACACATATGTTGTGTCTCGAAACTGTATACGTTTTTGATGTGTTATAACTAAATTGTGAACTTGACTAATCTAAAGATTGGTTAAATATATGAAAATGAATTATGTGAATAAGTATTTATGGTTTTGTTTTGAAGAAAGTTATATCTATGTATTGATATATATATGTTTTTCACGTATTTCGATGATGAATATGCATGGCTTTGATTATGTTTTTGATTGTGGGACACCTTCACTATGGGGTATGTAGCTTTTGGTATACCAATGCATGATGATACCTAGCTATCGAGATATATGGTAGCCATGTTACCCTAGCCCGGTACATGATTGGATTATGGATCAGTGGCATAGCCCTGATCATTATACGGGCTAGAGTGGCATATACCACACCACGAATTCCTATGGCCCCATGATAAATATATGAGGTTTTCAGAAAAACCTAATACTATGGGTAGTATTTTACCAACGTGCATGTGTATGCTTTTGGTGCAAACGATTTTGAAATGTTTTCCTAAAAACCATACTATGTATATAGTGTATAAGTATGTATACTTGTCATATATCGCATGTGCTAGTTTTCAAATGGTTTTCAAACCAGTCTTTGTGAGACACAAATGAGGCAATTTGGAGTGTTGTCCCTCATTCACTGGGTTGACCCCTTTGTTTCTCTGTGTTGTCTTGTTTCCATGATTACCGGTTGACTTCGACCCAGCAGCCTTTGGACATTCTCCGCCCAGTGAGACACATATATTTTGGTTAGTAGCGCCTTTTTGACGGGCTACGTCTTTTGTAGTAGATACTCTATTCCGAATGTTGTAGGGTTATGGGGTTGTGGATTTGATTTTGATATTATGTTTTGCGATTAGATCGCTTTGTATATATTTACATATATTATACTTTGATATATATATATGGTATATATTATTTTCATATAAATATTTTAAATAAATGAATGGGTATAATTTTAAATCTTTGAGGCTTGTGCGAGATGGGTCGGACTTCCATAGACGGTTCACCTCGTACACAGGTCATGATCTCGGGAATGGGTCGTGACATAAATCTAGGTCAATTATGGTTTTTGGTTCAAATAAACTATTTCTGATAAATTCTAATAGATGTTTTATTTTTATCATAAAAATCATCTTTTTAACATAATCGGGTGCTTGGAATTCTCTATTATTATCTTTTTTAGCTCTAATTTGATCTGTTACTTCTCTTATGATTGCATTCATATTTTCCTTAGTATTTAAATCTAAATTAACAAGATAATATCCAAAATTTTCAATTATGTTTTCCATTTTCAAATATTTTTCTTATACCTATTCCAAACTTGATATTAGAGTTAGTTTTTTTATTAATCTTATAACAAAATAAAGGTTCATCACGCTTCCATGCCTTTCATCCAGTTTGATCAAAATATCATTGGGTTATACCACGGGCCTTTTAACGAGCATTTCAGCTCCAACCTATGTGGCGTAGGTAACTGCTATGTAGTTCCTTCAACAATATCCAGCGCAGTCTAGGTGTGTTTCCTACCTCTAGACATAAGGATAATAGTTAAGAAAGGTGTTGGAGTCTTTTTTGTTATATGTTTAACAAAACTAACTGTAATAAGGCTTGGAACAGATATAAGAAAATAGATATTTATTTATTCATATCGACTTGGTATACAACAAAGGAGAAAGAGTGAAAAACATAAGAAGGCTAATGATTTTCTGATACCTCCTTGCTTTACTTCTAGTCTATTTATAACCTAAGTACCAGAACTAAAATCCGAAATTTACATGTATATTAAACTATTAACAACTGTTAGACAACTGTCTTATCTAATAATTTTACATCTTTACAGTTGTTTGTCATATCTGTCCTATCTAGTTACTGTCAAGTAGGCTAAGTCAACTATCGTTATGTCTACGGTCTTCAATTATTATCTTTTGTGGGGAACAAGCAGGATAGGTGTCTCTTCCATGTTGTCTGAATTGACAAATCTTTTCTTGTGCTATGGACTGGAACGGATGATTCCTTTTTTGAAAAGCTTCATTTTTGTCTTTAAAAAATTTAGGGCTGCTAGAAGAGCAATCTTTGTTGGTGAGATCATTACTGACGAATGTATCTTTTTATAGCCATATGTGCGAAATCCTTTTTTGAAACTGGCTTCAACTCCTTGTAGGACAACTCGAATTCCTACAGCCCTTCTATAATGGATATCTTTTTCTTCAAATTTGACAAACTCTTTCTTTTGTCTAGAGACAGATATCGAAAATGATTCTTACTTACCTATTTGTATAAAATGGTAAGCATGATATCGTTCTTCATTGTAAAAATCTGGTCCCGCTGATAAGAACTTTAAAACCAGAATATCTTTGGGGTTATAGTAGGATTATTAATATAACAATCTTTTACTCCTTTTATCCATTGTGGTAATAAAGATATCTCTAAAAATTCAGGGGATGTTAAATATATCGAATTAAGAGCACCAAAATCATACCAGTATCTGATCTCCTGAGGAGTAGAGTCTTACAAGTAGTTGATTCTAGGATAAATTCTAGAGAATTCAACATATCTATTATCAGTATTTGAGAGATTAAATAATTCCCTTATTATCATATTCTGTTGTTCCACAAAAGGTATATGTAACTCCATGGGAATCAACAAAGGAAATTGCCATCTTGTGTCTTGAGATATTTGAGGTCTCAAAGAAATTGCAATATCTGGTTTTTTATTCTCCTATGCATGGGTAATATCGAGTTTTTTTTTTATCTTCAAAGGAACATGCTATCTCTTTTCCTTTGTAAGAGCTGGACTCTGTTTTCTTGGTGTCAATATGAAAATATGCTTTTAATTTTTTCTGAGCTTGCTCATAATTTTCAATATTTTTGTTCATTATTTGTCCCTCTTTTTTAAGGATATCTAAAACTTCCTTTGCCAAGCTTGGGAAGTTTGCAATATCAATAATATCGTCAACACCATCTTTAAGCCTTTGGACTTCATTATCCATATCTACTAAATATTCAAGAATCGTCTTCTTTATTTCTTCCATCTTTGGTAAGAAAATCTACTAAAATATTTTTGTCAGCTTAATAATTTCAATATCAAAATTGTATTCTGAAAGTAAAGTTTGTCATCTAATTAATCTTTTATATTCAGGTTTGCTAGGCAAATTATTATGTATAAAAGCCTTAACCTGAGTATTATCAGTTCTAAGTAAAAATCTTTTTGGCAATAAGAAATAATAAAGCTTTTGACAGCTTTTAACTACTGCTAATAGTTCTTTTTCATTTATATAATATCGTGTTTCAGTATCAATAAATGTACCTGAACAATATCTACACAAGCTTTCTCCTATTTTCTTATTTTCTTTATTATAATCTATCTTTTTTAATATTCTACTCTAGTAGTTTTCTGAGTCATCAGTTTCTAAAATTAAATCATCATTATCTCTTGGTAATTGTAATTTAGGTAAATAACTCTTTTTATTTCTGTTACTTGACTTTTGAACTCTTTATTAAAACTGAAGATTTTATCTTTTTTAAGTAATTCTTGAAAAGGTCTTCTAAGTTTTATCTTTAATAAAATAAGATGCATAATTTAAGATTCCTAAAAAACTTTGTACTTATTTTTTATCAGTTAATTTATCTGGAAATGTTGATATTTTTTTCTAGTATATGGCTTTGTAATTCTATTCCATTACCATCCACTCGCATTCCTAAAAATTCTAATTTTTCTTATATTATCTTAGACTTCTTTTTAGATAATCCTAGTCCATGTTTAATACAAAGATCGACAAATACTTCTATATGCTTTAAATGAGATGCAATATTATCGAATAATATTAAAGCATCATTAATGTAAACAAAAATATATTCATAATCTTTGAAAATGTTATCCATGTTTCTTTGGAATATCTGTGGTGCATTTCTTAGTCCAAATGGCATAACACACCACTCATATTGTCTTTGAGTAGAAAATGTGGTATAGGGAATACTATCTAGATGCATTTTTATTTGTCAAAATTCACTTTTACAATCAAATTTTGAAAATATCTTTTTTATTTCTAGTTCTATTTATTAAGCTTTCTTTATGTGGTAAATAATATCCATCAAATATTGTAGTATCATTTAGCTTTTTATAGTTAATTACCATTCTAGCCTTTCCTCTGGTTATCTCAGCATGATTTCTAACCATAAAAGCTGGTGAAATATGAAGTGATTGGCTATTTTGGATTAAATTTAAATCTAATAACTCTTTTATTTGTATTTTAAACTCCTTTTGATCTTCTTTATTATATCTCATTGGTTTGACTCTAATTATTTTATCTTTATTTTTCATTTCTAATTTAGAATATATTTGATTCTTATCCCAAAATTTTAAAGGGTTCTCTGTTTAGCATCCTTCTAATTTGACTGTTAGTTTCTCTATATCAGATTCAAGTTTTCTTAATCCAATTTGATATTTTAATAAAGGGTTGCTTTTGGGAAAAATCGATTTTGCTGTATATCAGAAGTTTATCGTGAGAGGTTTAGAATAGGCTTTTTTAAGGCATTTAACACTTATCAAATGGTGATAAGGGGTCTTAAAAATAAGTTGATTAGCAAGAGTATCAAAGGTAACCTTATGAAATAATTGGAGAAAATTATTTCCTAATAGTATATTTGTACCAGTTTCATGGAAGTAAAAGGGTGGACATTTTATTAAAAAAGATCCTAATAAAATTTTCGATTTTTTTATTCCTTTATTTATTTCTATAATGTTATTGGAAATATCGTTTCCTCTTATAAGAGGTAATTCTTTATGATATTCTGTAGGGAAACAATCAGATTTACATAAACACGATCTTGAACCGCTATCTATGTAAGCAACAAAATATTCGGCTTTATAATTTTTATAGGTAATTCCTATAGGAATGTAACTACTATAAGGGCTGGTCATTTTGGTATATAAATCAGTTTATTATTAAAAGCTATCTTTAATCCATAAGAGGTAATCTGATATGGTTTTACATTTTCAAGAAACATTATTCCTAACATTATTTCTAAAGTATTGTTGAAACCTTAATTTTCAATTAATAGTCTAATAGGTATTGTTTCTTCTCCAAATTTTAATTTGGTTTCTACTGCTTCATCTATCTCATGTGTTTCACCATTAAAATTAGTATATTGATGAATCTCATTTAATCTATATCTTTGTAAATTGTTACATAATTTATGACTTATATAATTTCCATTGGCTCTTGTATCTATTAATATATTTATGGGGAAAATTTTGATTCCATCATAATATTCGCCTATTATCTTATAGTTTCGTAAACTCTCTTCTTTAGCAAGTATAAGATTATTATTATATCTAGAAGAACTTAATTGTCTTGATAATGGTTGACTAATCACTCCAGTATTAGTAAAAGATAATCGAGGTATAAAAGTGTTTGTTAGTAAAGGTTTATCTTTTAAATCTAATTATAATGGTCTATCTTCTATTTCTACTATCTTAGGTAAAGTTGGCATCTGTATTTGACATACTTCATTAAATAAATAAGGAAAATCTATAGTGTCTTTTATAACAAAGTAATCTGAATGATGAGTATTTGACAAAGCATAAGAGATTACATATGTTATAGAATAAGGTCTATTTTGTTGTTTAAAGAAATCTTTTCGCTTAAAATCTTGAATTAAGCTTAATGTTTTATCAAAATCTCTATCTTGAATATGGTAAGAAATCCTCGGGTAAATATTAAATTTTAACTTTCCATATTGTAAGTTTCCTCTAAGGATGCCTAAACAAGCTTCTTCTCTATTAAGAATTCTATTATCCATAATTGCCAATTCTATAGGGGTATCAATTCCTTCTTTAAAAGTAGATTTTATTATGATTTGGATGGCTCCTATATGTATCCAACCTAATATATTCCTAATTTCTGGTTTTATCTTTTGTAATTTATCTTGTATGTCTTTTTTAGATAATAAAGGTATCATGACTATTTTAGAAGTCATTGAAACTTCTAAATCTCTTTCTTGGATATTTAATCCATAAAACAAATTATGGGTGTTCCGCGTTTTTATACCTAATCATTCAAGAACAGTAGTTCTAAATCCTGAATAATTTGTTAAAGATAAATTTTATTTTGTATTTGTTTTAATGTTTTCTTATCTATTAATATCTCTTGTTTATATTCTCCAATTTGTTCTATTTGATTATCTATTACCGGTTCTATATCTTGAGAGCTAGTGGTAGCTATGTCTGTATTATTCATCTATTTCTGTAGAATATTCTATATCTGTTAAAATAAAAATACTTCCATCCGAATCTATATTAAAATCATTAATCTGAACAAAATCTCCATTATTTATCATTTCTTGACCATCATCATCTATTTCTATTTTCTTTTTATTTTTCTCAAATCTTTTAGGACATTTATTCTAGCGGCCGAATTCGGTGTTCTTATTATTCGTATTATTCATCTATATCTAAATCTAGGTCAATTATGGTTTTTGGTTCAAATGAACTATTTCTGATAAATTCTAATATATGTTTTATTTTTATCATAAAAATCATCTTTTTAACATAATCGGGTGCTTGGAATTTTCTATTATTATCTTTTTCATCTCTAATTTGATCTGTTACTTCTCTTATGATTGCATTCATATTTTCCTTAGTAGTTAAATCTAAATTAACAAGATATCCAAAATTTTCAATTATTTTTTCCATTTTCAAATATTTTTCCTATACCTATTCCAAACTTAATATTAGAGTTAGTTTTTTTATTAATCTTATAACAAAATAAAGGTCCATCACGCTTCCATACCTTTCATCCAGTTTGATCGAAATATCACCAGGTTATACCACGAGCCTTTTAACGAGCATTTCAGCTCCAACCTATGGTGCATAGGTAACTGCTATATAGTTCCTTTAGCAATATCCAGCACAACCTAGGTTCGTTTCCTACCTCTAGACATAAGGATAATAGTTAAGAAAGGTGTTGGAGTCTTTTTTGTTATATGTTTAACAAAACTAACTGTAATAAGGCTTGGAACATATATAAGAAAGTAGATATTTATTTATTCATATCGACCCATGATTAGCAGGGAGGTGGCGACTCTTGGGTTATTTGTAGTGAGGCAAATTGTGGAGGCTGCCAGAGGTATGAAGTATATGGACGAGAGACATCTGAGCGAGTCAAAGAAGGCAAAGACTGAGGGTACTTCTGGAGGTCAATAGGGTCAGACTCAGGAAGCCTAGTCGGAGTAGAGGCATCAAAATTCTTCTGAAGGCCAGAGGCCCAGTCAAAGCACTCAGAGTTACAATGTGGCGTAGTTAGCAAGGTAGAGTGAAGGACAGAGCTTTGGGAGCTTGATTTTGCCTTGTACTATTTGTGGCAAGAGGATCCTGTGTATGCAACAGGGCGGCCGACAACTGTTTTCACTGCAGACAATCAGGGCATAAGATAACGGAGTGTCCTTTGAAGCTGGGTACAGGCATTCAGGCTGGACAGTCCATAATATGAGGTTCAGACACAGTTTGTACCGGTGCAAGTAGGAGAGTCGGTAGAGGTTTCAGAAGCCGCAGTTAGGGTGCCTAGAGCAATGGTTGTGGTTAGGCAGGTCAGAGTAGTGTTGCTACATGAGGGCATACTCGAGTATATCATCTTACTCGTGAGGAGACGCAGACCTCCAATGCTACAGTTACTAGTACGCTCTTTATATATGGTACTTCAACATATGTATTATTTGACACTGGTGCGTCACATTCATTCATTAATCCATATTTTGTTGAATGTGTTAGGTTAGTTTTGCGTCATTTTGACAAGTTGTTAGAGGTTTCATCACTTTTTGGTAGTAAGATGTTAACTAACTCTAGGGTTCAGGGCTGTGTGATTGCCATTGATGGATATGAGTTGGTAGCCGACCTCATCTCATTGGATGTGGGAGAATTTGATGTCATTCTAGGTATGGATTAGCTTTCTGATTGGCATGCTACATTGGATTGCTTTGCCAAAAGGGTATATTTTTTATCGCCTAGTCAGACTGAGTTTTTCTATCAAGGTGAGCGAGAAAGTGTTGTACGAATTTATGTGTTAACATTTAGAGCATAGAAGATGATTCATCGAGGATGTGAAGCAATTTAGCTTTTCTGCTCACCGATTATGAGGAATCATATTTGAGAGTAGAAGGCATACCAGTGGTTCGAAAGTTTTCTGACATGTTTTTGGAGGAGTTACCAAGACTTCTGCCAGAGCAGGAGATTGAGTTTACAATAGAATTGTAGTCTGGTATCGATCCAATATCGATTCTATCGTATCGAATGGCTCCAGCTGAGTTAAAAGAGTTAGAGACTCAGCTGAGGGAGTTGCTAGACAAGGGTTTTATTTGGCCGAGAGTTTCACCTTGGGGTGCTCTGGTGCTATTTGTAAAGAATAAGGATAAGCGTCTTTGTATGTGCATCTATTACTGATAGCTTAACAAGGTAACGATGAAGAATCGATATCCACTTTCGAGGATAGATGATTTGGTTGCCTAGTTGCAAGGTGCGTAATGGTTTTCCAAGATCGACTTGAGGTTGAGATATCATCAGCTGAGGATTAGAGGTTAGGATATCCCTGGTGATGTCTTTTGGTTTGACCAATGCGCTAGTAGCATTTATAGATTTAATGAACAGAGTGTTCAGACCGTATTTGGATAATTTCATCATTGTTTTCATCGATGACATATTGATATACTCGAGGAGTAGGGAGGAGCACTATGACCACTTGAGGAACATCAGCTTTATGCTAAGTTCTCGAAGTTCAAATTTTGGCTTAAACAAGTGGCATTTCTCGAACACGTGGTGTCGAGGGAGGGTATTATGGTGGACCCAAGGAAGGTAGAGGCAATACTCTACTGGGAGAGGTATAAGACTGCTACGAAGATTCAAAGCTTTCTTGGTTTAGTCGGGTATTACAGGAGGTTTATCTAAGATTTCTCAAGAATTGTTGCTCCGATGACTCGGTTAACTCAAAAGGGAGTTCAGTTTGTTTGGTCTGATAGATGTGAGGACAGTTTTTATAAGTTAAAGAAGTGTCTGACGAGTGCACCAGTGTTGGTTCTACCATCTACTTTTGAAGGTTTTGAAGAAGTGTCTAGCGAGTGCGCCAGTGTTGGTTCTACCAACGATAGTTACCCTAGGTTGTGTATTGATGCAGCATGGTAAATTAATCACCTATGCATCGAGAAAACTTAAGAGGCACAAACAAAAATATGTGAGACACGATCTAGATTTAGCAGCAGTGGTGTTCGCACTCAAGATCTGGAGGCATTATCTGTACGGGGAGACTTTTGATATCTTCACAGATCATAAGAGTTTGAAGTACATTCTTGGACAGCAAGACCTAAATCTACGACAAAGGGCTAGAGTTGCTGAAGGATTATAATTGCACCATATCATACCATCCTAGCAAGGCTAAAGTTGTGACCAATGCTCTGAGTAGGAAGTCGATGGGTAGATTAGCTCATATCTCCATTGAGAGACGCCCTGCACTGTTTGAGTGGCAACGTTTGATGGAGTATGGGGTTGAGTTTCAGTTTGATGACTCAAGAGCATTGTTTGGTCATATCAAGGTGAGGTTTGTACTGTTGGACCGGATTAGGGAGGCTCTAAAGGAGGATTCTGAGTTTCAAATTTTTAGTGACAAGGTTAAGTCTTCTGATGTGCTTGGATTTAGTATTGATGACTCTGAATTCCTTTGGTTTGGACTGAGGTTGTGCATACCATCTTTGGGTGGTTTACGCGAGGAAATCATGACCTAAGGTCATAGTTCTGAATATTCTGTACACCTGGGTTATATTGAGATGTATCGAGATCTTTAAGAGCCTTATTGGTGGCAAGGGATGAAGAAGGACATTAATGAGTTTGTTAGTTGGTGTTTGACCTGTTAGCAGGCTAAGTTTGAGCACCAACGTCCCTATGGATTATTACAGCAGATGCCCCTTCCGGAGTAGAAATGGGATCGTATCACTATAGAATTTGTAGTTGGACTATCGAGGACATCTTCTAGGTATGACTACATTTGGGTTATCATTAATCGATTAACCAAGTCAGCGCATTTTCTTCCTGTCAAGACGGCATATGGAGCAGCACACTTAGAGAAGTTATATGTTGACAAGATTGTACGTTTGCATGGTGTGCCGGTCTCTATAGTGTCAGACAGAGGACATTAGTTCACTATGCAGTTTTGGTGTAAACTACAAGAAGAGTTAGGTACTCGACTAGATTTCAGTACAGCTTTTAATCCATAGACTGATGGTCAGTCTGAGTGCACGATTCAGACTTTGGAGGTTATGTTGAGAGCGTGTGCTATAGACTTTGCTGGGAGTTGGGATTCCCATTTGTCTGTAGTAGAGTTTCCATATAATAACTCGTACCATTCAAGTATCGGCATGGAACCATATAAGACATTGTATGGAAGGAAGTGTAGATCTCCACTGTGTTGGGCTGAGGCCAGTGAGAGAGAGTCGTTGGAGTAAGATGTTATTTTGGAGACTACTGAGAAAGTCAGGTTGATCCAGCAGAGGATCCAGACTGCTCATAGTCATCAGAAGATTTACGCTAACCCAAAGCTAAACATTTAGAATTTACAGTTGGTGACCATGTATTTCTTAAAGTATCGCCAATGAAGGGCGTTATGAGATTTGGGAAGAAGGGCAAGTTGAACCCGAGGTACATTGGTCCATTTGAAATTATCGGCCGTGTCGGAGCCGTGGCAATTGAGTTGGCGTTACCATCTCAGTTTGATTCTATCCATCCATTGTTTCACATCTCACTTCTGAGGAAGTATGTCTCTGATCCGTTACATATTCGTGCACCGCAATCAGTTGAGGTTATGCCCGATCTTTCTTATGACAAGGTTCCATTGAGGATTGTTCACCAACAAGTCAAGAAACTCTGGAACAAAGAGATAACTTCAGTAAAGGTGATTTGGAGGCACCATTCAGTTGAGGAGACCACTTGGGAGGCGGAGGCCGAGGACGAGATATGGTACAGATATATGCACTTATTCGACTCTAAAGATTCAAAGGTTGGTACCTTTTATCTCTGACTCTGCATTCTGTCTCTGTCTCTATTCATGCATTATAGCATCTTACCTCTCTATATTTTGTCTCAATCTCTGTATGTGCATACTCTACATCATTTGCTGCATATCTAGGTTCGAGCGAATCAGAGCTCTAGTATATTCATGGTTGGTACTCTACGATTTTCTATTAGACTTCGAGGCTATAGTTTTCCTTAAAGACTTAGACTTGATATTTGTTGAGGAGATATTTGGATTGATTCTGATTTGGAGACTTAGGTTCGACCTTAACTTTGATCTGGTCTGTCCGAAAATTTGAGGACGAATTTCTTTTGAGGGGGAAGTATGTAATATCCTGCCCATTTTGACTAGGTCTCTGTAGCATTCCATTCATCTCTGATCCAATCCTTTGGTGTTCGGAGATGTTGTTTAGATGTCGGTGGTGTTTGGGTAATTCAATGTTGTTTGAGTAAGTATTTGGTTGCTCGAGTAAGTGGAGTGTTACTAGAGTAATCGAATGTTGCATCACGCAAGTAATGATTTGTCTCACTCTAGTAAGGCTGTGCTTCATTATTTTTTTGGAAATGAAACTTACTTGAGTAACTTTTTGAGTTACTCGAGTGAGTGAGGCCAAAATTTCTCCTAAAGCAAGACTTACTCAAGTAACATTTTGAGTTACTCGAATAAGTACTGAGGCGACACTAATACTTGGTAAAACGGTGAGTTATGATGTCTTGACCCATTAAATACCCCCACCCAACTTCTCTTCGTCATTTACTCCTTCAAACCACCCCATTCACTATGAAATTCATCTCTCTCCCTATTCCATTGCTTCTCATTGGTTCCTGTTGATTCCTTGAAGTAAGATCACTCTTCTTTTACTTCTTTTGCTTCCATTTTCTTGTTGAATATATGGATTTGTTGGGCATTCATGAGAGTAATGGGTTGAGCTAAGATTTTTGGATTTGGGTTGATTTTGATGATTTCTGGTGGAATGATTAGGGATTGTGAAATTGGGTCATTGGGAGTCTACAAAGACATAGGTTAAGCTTGAAATCATAAAAATCAATAATGTTCATAAATGGGTTGGAATCAATTTGTTTTTGGTCGATTTTGAGTGATTTCAAGTTGTGTTGATGGATTTGAGTGTATATTTGTGTTCTGGAGATTGATTAGAGTCAATGTGGGTGATTGGTGACAATTGTGATCGATTAAATCAAGACACAGTCGAGTTTTGAGATTCTGGGAAGGTGATTTACTCGAGTAAGTACTTGACTTACTCGAGTAAGCTAGTGCATGTGTTACTCGAGTAAACATTTGGTTTACTCGGGTAAGCCACGGTTTTGAGAAACCAAAGATGTAATTTTTCGTATTTTGCAATTTCTGATAGTTAAGGGACTAATTTGTGAATTATGACTATTTGAAGGATTAGTTGGCAATTTAAGGATACTTTGGGGACCATTTTGTAATTTTCCATATCTCGAGGACTAAAAGATAATTTACATAGATCATAGGACCTAACTGTAATTTTGTGTTGATTCTAAATTTTGGGTCGAGAGTGATAGATTCTCATCTGAATAGATTCTCAATGACTTTGAGGGTCAGCATCTGCATTTACATATCACGCATTTGATATTGCCACAATACTACATTTTGATATAGGTTCTGTCTATAATATTTTGGGCAAAATTCATAGTGGCCCCTGAGTTTTGACCTATTTTCTTTTCCGGTTCGTGTTAGTTCTAAAATAGCCGCTTTGGTCCATTCGTCTTTCACCGTTAATCAAATATAATCGACCATGTCAAATTTTCTACAATTGTTTAATTTACTCCCAAATTGAATCTCAATTAACACTTACTGGAAGGAAAAAAATATTGTATTACTCTAATATTTGTACAATTGGCCACAATTTAAAGCAAACAAATGTTGTTTGTCCAGTGATAGCCTAAACTCTAAACAAAATAAAAGAAGAACAATTTTACAATTGTGACATTTCTTTTTCTCAAAAACAAAAGAATGAAACAATTATTTCTACTTCATCTCATCTCATGTCATGATCTATCAAACATAGAGAATCTAGATTTCTTCTTCCTTTTCCTCTTGATTATTAGACCTTGTTAATCTACGACTAGCAGAAACATGTGAATGCCTTACAACAAGAATTGATATTCTCTTTGCAAACTCACTGGCAACCAATGTGTCTGCCAATGTTCCCAACTCCTCACACTCATGCCATTCCGACGGCAACCCGATCGTCAACGGTGAAGCGGTCCGCTCGCCTCTTCCGACGATAAGCAAATCAAATTCATCAAACAATGTCCCTATGGTAGTGATTATTTGCTCTGTTGAAGTTATTCTTGCTTCCATGAATGTTATAGACCGACTATGTGTTGTCTTTAAGATGAACTCTTTAGCATATTCGTCGTCAAGAAGTCTCTCCAACTTTTCCTCTGTTAATGTCGAGGATTCTTGTAGGTCTGAACCCAAAACACTGTCATTTTCAATTTCTATTCTAAGAAGAAACCGCACCACGCAAAGTCTCACGCCTGGAGATCCCGCCATTCTGTATGCGTATGCCAACGCTTCCCTGTCATCTGGACCTCCAATGAAAATCATGGCGAAGTTGTACATTGTTTGGTTCCCAAACCTGAAGCAGGTCTTTGAACTGAGGCCACGATCAATGAGCACAGCCACCGAACACGACGCATTGGTCAAGATGTTCTTATGGACATCTTTGAGGCACGCATCTTCACTGCGAAGAACTCCATGAACGTTTGGATACTTGTGAAATGGAAGAAAAATCATGTTGATTCGATGCTCTTTCACCAACAAACATACATCCTCATGCATTGTGCTATATGCGGACGTGACTTGCAGTCGTTGGACGCTCACATTTTCACCTGCTTGCAGTTCGTACTTTTCTAATATGTTTGCGATCTGGTTCGATTCAGCTTTCTGGTGTGTCACATTCGGTGTGTGCGTATCAAATGCATCGTCAAGAATCAACATAGTCGCGGTGCTACCTTCTGTGAGCTCGATGAGGTGTGCTGAGAAGATGCGGAGAGGAGATTGCACGGTGGATTTGACAGCTCAAGAAGCTTGACGATGCCAACAAGGTAGCGAGTGGATGGGATGCAAGCAAGGATTCGGAATTCCGCCAAGGTAGACTTTATTTCTTCAATGGTCTTGCCTTCGTAATTAAATTGCTTGACGGGCTTATTGAACATTCGAGCCAGGATCATGATTGGCTTCACCGTAGACGCCATTATTGTCAATGAGATCACAATTATGGTAAAAATTTGGTTGTCGAACACCTGAACACCAAACATATGCTATTCCTTAACACGTCAAATAACAACATGAGTAGCTACAACTCTACATAATTTTGAAATATAACTTTGATTTTACAGATGGCTCATTATGCACATAACCAATACAAATCATTCAATAACCAGATGATTCTATTTTTTTTATTTTATTAAGTCAATTTTTTTAGGAATTTATTCATTTAGATCGCAAAGTGTTATCTAGGAGAAAAAATCTTGAAAAACAACCTCTAAGTCATGCACAAATGTACAATGAGTAACCGAGGTACACAAAAATAAAGACCCGATGTCCTACTTATATATATATATATATATAAGAACTCCTAGAACAAAAATAAACCTTAGGAAATGAGAAAGCTTAGAGCGCTTTCGAACCAGAACAATTGATCTTTAATGATCAACTTTGACCTAAGCCCATTGATATAAATATTGTTGGATGTATTTGCTATTAATGATCAACTTTGACTGATAATCAATAGATTTATAGCTTACAACACTAAAGTGTCGAGAGTTTGATTCTCGATGGAAGTAAATAAATAAAATAATTTATCAAAAAAAATTATTGATGATGATAAAAGCTAGGATCATACCCCTACGTTCCGAGCCGCATTTACGAGAATCAAAGCCAAAACGCCTTTGGTGTTTGAAAGAGCTCCAAGAGTGACAGAGTCAGGAAGAGTCTCGCCATCGATGATGGAGATAGTGAAAGTGGTTATGAACTTACAAGTGGAAGCCAATGCCACTGAAGCTATAAGTGCCGGGACTTTAACTTGAAAGTTCACAGAATTAAGGATGACTCTATTTCCATTAACCATGAAGAAAATAGGAAGCAAAATGACGCAAATGACGTCCTCAATCTTCTCTACCATCATGACTCCAAACTCTCCTTTCGGTATGATTAGCCCAAATACGAAAGCACCTAAATATGCCTGTGATCCACAAGCATCGGATATGAATCCACTTAGCATCATGCCACTCAGGACGAAATAAACTTGGACTTCGTTGTATCTGTCGAGAAAATGTAAATGTACAGATCACCCATTGATTATTCAATTATGGAAAAATATTTGTATTGATCGAACCAATTTTTTTGTCTCAATTGGACACAAAATTTAAGAAAGTGAACTTACTTTTAAGAGTATTTTGATAAAGTGACGGAATAACTTATAAAAAAAAGTGGTAAGAACAGTTTCATAAATTTTAATTTGCCCAGTTGACACAAAAAAAACTTGTCTTAATGAAGGCAGTAAACATTATC
Source organism: Flueggea neowawraea (assembly GCA_948243855.1). Taxonomy (NCBI): domain Eukaryota; kingdom Viridiplantae; phylum Streptophyta; class Magnoliopsida; order Malpighiales; family Phyllanthaceae; genus Flueggea; species Flueggea neowawraea. Next base: position 7,441 of record CAODLS010568463.1, on the reverse strand, counting down.
CGCGAACAAAAATACTGTCGCTATATAGCAAACTTATTAATTCTTCATCATGCGATGCTTTTGGAGACAATTCAGTTGTCACTAAGAAAGATATAAATGCTGCTAAAACCTAGAATGAAAATAGTACCTGCCTCCATCGGAGCAGGTGTTTTTGATGGCCCAACATACGGCATGACGGAGCACGAACCACGAAAGCAAGAAGAAGGAGACGGAAGAGAAGAGCATGAAATAGTTAATTCGAGTGGTTACCATGAAAACAATGAGAATCCAACCGGCGACGTGGTTCACAAGAGACGCAATCAATGCATTCCTTCCAATCTCTTTGTGAAGAAGCTTAAACTCCGACAAGATTTGGACAAGATCAGGGAAGCTTGTGAGGGTGAGAGTTATCGACCACCACGAGCTGGCCATCAGGTTCTTGTCCTTTCTCTCGAGCACCAAAAGAAAGTACGAGGCTACTCCTAGTGCCAGTGGCATTACAACTCCGATGATAGCCCTGAAAAAGTTTACCTTTCGAATCGACTTTAATGCCGCCATGTCTATCTCTAACCCTACTAAGAACATGTAGAAGACGATACTTATGTTTCCCATCGTCTCTGCTACCGCAACGGTTTGGAGGGGATGTATGTACGTCTTAACCCAAGTAAGGCTTCCCAGCAAAGATGGGCCAAGGATGGTTCCACCCTAACATTTGCATTTCAAAACAACAACAAAACAGTTATTTCACTCAATCATTACACTACTAAGTTGCAATTAACTCTGCTTTTGTTCCCTTTTTTCTTAAAAAATTTGGATGCCATTAATCGAATGTTAATTTGAATAACATTAGATTATAAGACTATAATTAGTTCCGTCTATTGAATGTTACCATGTTGTATAAGTACATTTGCCTGTGAAGTTTTTATTTAAATAGAAAAGAAAAGGGTTTTGCAATTTCAGGATTCTTGGCGGTTTAACCTTATTGGCAATTTCTTCTTTTACAAAACTTTTAATTCCCCAACAATAGCGAGGAATTGTGGGATTTATTTTCGTAAATCAATTGGCATGAACATAAAGTATTTCGTAAGCAAAAACGAGAATCCAATCTCAGAAAAGACATTTATTGAAATGGGATAAATTGTTAATATTAATTTTTAAAGTTGTTATCCAATCTTTGTGAAAAAAAAAATCAGTTCGCAAAATAAATTTTTAGTATCTTAAATTTTAAAAAATAAGTAAAACCTGGTGGCTCAACTCAATGCAAATTTTAACTCTAGATAAGTGATAAAAGACATTTTGAATAGTAATTGCAAATTTTCTTTGGTTAACTCAAAATACCAATATTAAATAAGAAATACAACGGAAATTCTTGACGATTATTGTAAAAAGAAGAAATTTCAGAATTTAAAGAGCGAATTATTTTCGTACACAATGGATAGAATTTATTTAAATTGGAAACATAAAAACAACAGTAGCAAAATGTACTGGAGAGTGTAATTACTTACAAGTATTCCGTCTATAAAACGAGGCTGCCGAAGAGGTTTAAGGAAGAAGTGAAGAAGGTTAATAACCAAAATAGTGACGGCAATTTGGACGGCCAAGAAAGGATAGTTCAAGACGTTGGTGTCTATAGTTCTCCAGAAAAAATTATCAACTTCTTTGGCCTCATAATAACACACTGTAATGAATGGCTCATGCACATTTTTCATTATATAATTCCCCACATATTTTATATCACTTTTCCCATCAGGTCCATACATCTTCTTAATCTGGTAGATCATACTGCGTAAAGAATCCATCTTGATGGTTTAAAGAATCGAAAAAGAAGAATTCAAAATGTTTTGTCGATAAGAATACACAGATGTGAAATATGAATATCTCCTTTTAAAAAAAATGACTTAGAGAGTTTGTCGTCAATAAGAAAACGCAGATGTGAAACCTGAATATCTCCTTATTAAGAAAAGAACTTAGAAAATTTGCCGTCGATAAAAATACACAAACGTGAAATTTAAATATCTCCTTGTTGTTAAAGAAAAAGGAATGTTTCTGTCTTTGTTGTTCAACAGGAGAACATGGAGAGAGTGAATGATGTTAAGAAAAATTAGTAATGCAAAAGTCGGGTCAAAACCAACTTATCATTTTACAACTGAGCTGTTGTTAGATACAGAACATTGTAAGTAACAAGTGTGTGGTTTTCCGCAGTATGTGCTATTTTACAACTGAGCTTTTTCTTTTTTGAATAACAACGACATTTTGTTGAGTTATTTTGGTTTCTTCATTATAGTTTTAAAATAAATATAGTAATTATACAGGAGTTGCATTTACTAATAGGAAGTTTATTTTGTTATGTTTTCAATAAGTTGGGCATTGAGAACCTAAACATAGTATTAATCATGTAAGGAAGTTACTTTAGAAGGTTACTGATGCTTACCAATAACTTAAATCAAATAAAACTTTACCGATGCTTACCAATAACTTAAATCAAATAAAACTTTTATGAAGAAATTACACCTCATGTCTTTTTTTAACATTTTGATTTCACATTTCAAACAAGAAAGAATTATGTCTACTATTATAAAACATTTTGATTTGTATTTCATAAATACAACAATTTATATTCTTCTAATAATTAATTTCTCTCTCCTCTCTCTCTCTCATTTATGCCCTCTCCTTTGTCCGCCAAACCCTAGCCGCATCCCAAGTTAATTAGCCCTCAACATCGCTTCAAACTCAAACCTCCCCAGCATCATCACTATATGCCCCATCGTTGCCGACCTCACACAGTACGAAAGTCCATAGACGTAAAAATATGACACCTTACACAAATTAAGCGGCACAGTCTTTCTCACAGCTCGATCTGCCTGACCAATGACCACCCTGTAAACGAAGCAACGTTGTGTAAGCAGCACTCCCCTTAACCCTCCCGGTTCCCGACGAGTAGAGAATTGCCGCAAGATTCGATTGGTAGACGAGATTTGGTTCCGGTTCTCTTTCGGCTTCTATCAGATCCGTCGTCAGCGTTTTGAAGTCGGGGGAGTTGAGGAGGATTGTTTTGATATTGGAAGGAAGTTTGTCAAAGATGGATTTGGTAGAGAATCTCGGGGATTGAGCTCGCCGAATTGGAAGGAGCGATTGCAACGCCAATAGAGAAGAGCGGAGATATAGAATAGGTACTTGAATCGAGTTGGGAGAGAGAACAAGAACGACGTCACCCTTTCTGAGTCCAAAATGGTGTCGTAGAGAATAGGCGAGATTTTAAGTGCAGAGGACGAGGTCGGGGAAGGAAATTTGACTACGAGTAAAGGCCTCAATAAAGGCAGGGGAAGTAGGAGGAGGAGGAGGAGGGAAGAAGCGGATAAGGCGCATGTTTAGCACTTTGTGAATTTATTTTATTGTTAATGTAACCTCACTTTTCCAGCTTGTGAACTAAGTTTGGATTGGATTTAATCTGGTTTCTAGATCTATAGTTTTGATGTTATGGTTGTTGATTTTTCAGATGAGGCGAGTGTGTTATGGATTGTGGGAATTGAACTCATTTTAAATTGATTTTGGTTCTCTTGCAATTATAAAATAATACCTAAATTTGGGTTTTAGTCATTGTGTAATCGGTTTGTTTTGACTTGTACTCATTTTTGTTGTTATTTGTTCTTGTTTTGTTCTCATTTTGTTGTTGTACTCGTGTTATTCTCGGTTTGTACCCATTTTAACCGGTCGAAGAGCGTGGTCAACACGTAGTCAAACTAAGGCATTTTTTAAAACTTTATTCTGTGTTTCCATTTTGGTAACTTTTTGACATGTTGTATAGATGTCACATAAAATGTATATATTTTTGAAAATAAATTTATAACATTCAATGAAATTTATTTAGGCATAATAAATTTGTTGGCACTGTTTGAAAAAGTTGGTCCGTCAATAATGGGTTATTGGTGAAACCTGAACCCGATTAGGATTGAGAATCTAAGTGGACTCTTACCATGTTAAGATTAACAAGTCTAATCCTGTTACGTTTTGTGTATAGGACCTAATGAGATTAACAGAGCCTATATTAGTCACTTTATAAACGTTTTAGGACAATTTTTTTCTAAATATATTTATTTAGAAGAAACATTAACTTTAACAGTTATTATGTTCTGACAACTTATGATAACAAAAAAAACTTTCACGTTTGTGTCATGTAATGTAAGAGTACGACTATAGGACTTTACCTTTTGGCAAAGTCCTAGGTGCAGGTCTTAGTGGCTTATGTCTTGTATCGTCGAGCCTAATATAAGGATTCTCTACACTTCCTCTACCTCCTCTAGTCTTTTAATGCATGTATTAGACTACTAAATTGCATTTTAAGACTGGTATAAATTTCAACCCATTCCATCTTTATGTCATCCATTTCATCCATACCAAAACATTACAATTTCAAACTCATCAGTTCTCACCCAAAGCCAAACACATAAAGCAATCATGTTGGTTTTGTTATAGTTGAAGTGAAACATGCAAATTTGAAACTAACACTAAACATCCTAAAGCATACCATCTTCTAAAGATCTTCACACTTCAATTTCTATCTCAATCTATCTCCTTCAAAAATCGCAAAATCACATACAATTCGACAACAATCGGTGGACTTGGCAATCATCAGAAAAATGATCAACAACAATTGGTGTAATGGGCATGTATGGAATGTATGATAGAGCCTATTATGGGCTCATGATGCTCTAAACCCTTAGCCTCAGTTGGAGGATACAATTGTATCATGACTCTCACATCTATTAGGAGTTAAAGCCAATGATAGCTTATAAATGTCTTCCTTCTTCAGCCATTTGAGGCACCATTTAAAATTACTTAAACCCAATACAAATTACGCCTTCCAAATCCCATAAACAACACAAATTGATTTACTAGTACAAGATATTTGAAACCCAGACCAATCTTCCTCTTATGTCTCTTGAAATCAAATAATTAAAACCAAACCTAGAAATAAAGAGACGAAGATGAGAGCTTCAAGCACCATCGACACCGACGTTGAACTCACTTCGAAACCTAGCATTATGATGTTGAGCTCACTTCGAAACCCAACACCACTTCAATCTATGAACCCATATGGAAACCATCACTCGGAGGTTCTCTTTGAAGCAGGATGCAAAACCCTTTCACCATAGATGACCAGGTGAATTCTAAAACACAAGAGAGAGAGAGAGAGAGAGAGAGAGTAGGGTGTGACAGTTGATAAAGAAGACGTGAGGGTAAAATAGACGTTTTATCACTTTCTGTTACATTTAACTGATAGGGACAACGAAGGAAAATCTCAAGGATGAGAAAGGAGCGTTTTTCAATCTGAGGGACTGCAACAAAGATTTGACCAAACCTTAGAGATGGCATAACATTTAAACCCCCCTCCTTGACAAACCACTTATGGACTGATGACAATGGACTTAATTGCAACCACGTTGAAACTTTAGGGACGAACACAACAAGCACTAGGAGAACATGGATCTACTAACGAATATCACTAAACCTCCGAGACTTTAAAATTTTTATTTTTTAAATGGGTGAGAACTCGTGAAGGAAGGAAGGAAGGAAGGAAGGAAGGAAGGAATAGGGGTTTTTGTCTCTCCACCCTCCACGTGCAAGTAAGGCTTCAAACATTTCCAACCAATGAAGCAAATTGAGATAACAAACTTGTGCATCAAATAAACTCCTCTCTTTAACCGTCATCACAACACAAACTTCGTACATACAAAAAACATTGCGTCATGCAAAATCTTTTGCCTCATTATCTTAGCAAAATCTTTCCTCTTCTGGGTCTTTCGCTGATTTATGTTTGATAGCTTCAGTCCTTACATGATCTCACTATGGGAGCTCAGAAGAGCGTCCATGCTGGTAAAGGTCAGTGCTTTCGAAGCTTTAAGTGGTCACAGTTTCTGGGTTCTTGAATTTACTGTTGTATTTTTTATTTCCTTGAATACTTTTTTTCGGTAAATTTGGCTATTAAGACACTTCTGATTTTGAATGTCGAGCTTTAAATGCCGAATCTGACTTCATTTATGAGAAATTGTTTTTGGTGATACAATGATTTTTTTTTGTTCAATGTAACAGCCAAGATTGATGTCAATGTTGATTTCACTCACAAGCTTTGTGCTTCATTGATGATCCCTCCTCTGAGGTCCTTTTTTTCTCATTCTTTGACATGTCTTTTCCTATGTTTTGTTACTCGTCATGAGTGTGTTAGTAATTGGCTCTCAATATGTGACTGTCTTATTGTTGCAGGGATAATGGCAATCCTCTTTCACTGATAATTGGGAGGTTTTTGTTTCTGTTTCCTTTTTTATTCTATTATTTCACTTTTGGTTGTTGATTTCAGTTGGGTTTGGAAGTTTATCTTTTTTTTTTAATGGATTTCTTTGTTTGGTTACTAAGGAAGTGTAGGGAAAATTAGGGGCAGATTTTTAAAACAGATTTTTCTTTCATGCTAAAAATTACAAGTTGGTATCTTGATTATGCTTTTTCAGTTCTTTTTCTAGTTATTGCAGCAAGTGGTGAAATAGAGCATGGTTTAATAACTATTACTTGATTGGCTCCTTTGCAGTCTTACAATTAAACACCCGAATTTATTTGGTGGAAGTGAGAAGCTTGATGTATCTTGGGATAAGGGGCTCTATGATTCTAATGTCTTAGCGGCTTATAGGAGGCCGAGACCTGAATGGCTTCCCCAACAATGTTTTGTTATTCAGGCAAGGAACTTCTTGTAAATCCTTCAAAACTCTTGTTGTATTTTGTTGAGGACAAAGGAAAAAATATATTGAAAATCCTGTAGTGTTTCTTGCTTCTGATGAACTTTCTTGGTCAATGTAGTTTTAGTTGATTCAAAGCTGGTTAGAAATTGTGAAATAAAATTTTGATTTTGCATGCTAATTTGCAATATTTATCTAACTCTGGTTGCTAATTCCTCCAGCATTCCGTGTCCCCTGAATTAGCAGTGCATGGTACTCCAATAGATAATTTCTCTCGCACGGGGACTGGAGGTGTGAATCTGTCTCAATTATCAGCTGGTCTGAATCTCAGTGAGCCTGCAAGTTCTCATTGGAGTAACACAACCAGCATTAAATTTGAGGTTCAGGCCAATCTTATTACTTTCACCTGTTTGAAATATCTTCTTTTTTTTTTCTTTGATTCCCCACCTGGAATTGTTTATTTGTTTCTGATTTCATCTTGAGAGTAACTGAGGCAAACAATGCAGCATGTTCGACTCCTAAATGATGAAGGCCGCTCTGTAACTAGGGATCTTGATGGGTTCCCTCTGACATGCAGGTAGTTTAGGGTTCAGTTTGTTTGAATTGTTTTCATGTACCTACCTATCTATGATCAATAATTGGAAAATGCTTGTACTGCAGTGGCAGTCCCCATGACAGCATGGTTGTCCTGAAGCAAGAATCTCTATATGCAAAGGCAAATGATCGCAGTTTTTGTC
>CAODLS010568462.1:0-17769 GCA_948243855.1 Flueggea neowawraea | reverse complement strand
TTGTTGTTTTTATGTCATATGTAATGATGTGAAACATGTAGATGACCTAACATGATTACGACACATGAACACAAATGGCTACTCTATGATTCTGTCCAAAAAATAAAAAGATATTGAAATAATGATTTTCTGAGTGAACTTATTGTTAATCTTTATCAGTTCACTCTTTATATTATGAGTTTATTTAGCAATAAGCCTATCGTATGATTTGACTATTATGGTTACCATTTGGTGGCAACGAAGTGGGTGCTCTTTCTTCTACAATCAGCAAACTTTTGAATGAACTATAGTTTCTTTGCTTTTCTAAAGATGCTTTGATTTTGTGCTGGCAGATCTCTGAACGCTCTATCTCTAGGATTCCATATCTGGCACATGAAAAGAATCGGCATGAGCAAGATGTATGGGCTTTCTTCTTTACTGGAGTATTAAATGATGACCAAATTCTCGCAAAATAACTGTTAGGCTTCACATTTACTTTTTGTAGATAACGGATAAATGCATCAGGAGGATGGGAAAACCATTACAGGATGTTATCTCAAATTGGATCAGGAAGCTAGACAACCGAGAAATTGGTAAATTAGTCAATACATTATTTATTTATTTTTTTCGAAAAAATACTTTTGATACTTTCATGCTTGGTGTTACCTTAGAAAAGTTGCAATGATGTAGATTCTCAACACACTGGCTGCTTAATTATTCTCTAATTTTTATTACTACAGATCGAACAAGGATGCCACTAAATCATGCTGAGACAATAACTGCTGCAACACATGTTTGCAAGTAAGAAATTTATTCATTTTTTGGTTCATATGACGATTTCACTTTTTTAGCCTGTTGTTATGGTTATTTCATTCTAACGGGTTACACCATTTTTCTAGAATGTTGAAATAGATGCATAATTGTTTTGAAGTCCATATTGAAAGTTGGTTTGTTTTCTTAACAGTGTGAATTCTGATGCATTTGTTTAGATGTGTTTCATCTTAACTTCTTTTGACTTGAGCTTTCAAATTGACATCCTCTAAGGTAATATAGGCTCTTGTAGAAGAGCACTGGAAATTGAGTGAATTTTCTGCTCATTATTTTCCTCATCTACGGTTGAAGTTGCTTTCTTTTAAAATTTTCTTCATTTTTGCCTGATTGTGGTGTCTTGAAAGTGTTTAATTAAAGCTTCACAGTTGTTTGAAGTCTATGATGTCCTTTTTATTTAAATTCTATAAATCCAATTCATGTTATATTCTTCAAATAACGAGAGTTATTTGGATCAGTAAGGTATTGTTCATAATTTGCAATGTTGATTCATCATTACACTAGCAAAAAATAATAGTCGTTAATTTTAGTTGTTTTTACTATTAACCACTTACCACAGGACTCCTTATTTGCATTACAAAATTCTTATGCCTAATACTGTCTTCTTTTTTTTTTCTATTATTTATTATTTGTTGATGCAGTGATTGTTATGAAAAATTGATATCCTTCCTCTTGTATTGGTTCGGAATCACATTGCCTCATGATGTGAGTATATTCGTTTTAGATGGTGTGTTATCCATTGTATTCTATTCTTATAAGCGCTGATAGAAGATTTTTTTACTTCACTGGTTTTATAGACGGAATTATTTATTTGTCATTTTAATTATGTTTGTGTTTACATTGTCATAGTGTCTACCCCCAGATGCAGCATACAGGGAAGATTGCTGGTATGGATATTCCTGCCGGACGCAGCATCACAATGAAGAACATGCACGTAAAAGAAACCATGTCTGTTGCCCAACTCGCGGTAGCCACCTGTAATCATCCGGCAATATTTGGGAATGGCAACCGCGTCTCTAACTTTTTGTACAATGGTAAGCACTTTGTGTTCATGAATTCATTCGATTCAAGCATGCCTGCCTTCCGTAGATCCGTCGGTAGATATCCAGGAATCATTTTGTGCTTGCAGAAATGTCGTCCATACTATTTTAGTACCGTACATGTAACAATTGTTATGGAAAATTACAGTTCCAAACAGGTTTGTTAATTCTGTCATGTGATCTTTGATGTTAGGTAAAGTGTTACTAAAATGCATCAAAATTGTTCTTAATGCATGTGATTTGGAAACAATAATCCATGCTTTGTTCAGTAAGCTTTTAGTGGTGATCTGTAAATATGTCATCTCTTGTTATTATATTGCTCTTAATTATGTTTAGTCTATATGAGATCAATAGACATTATTAACTCATAATTCTATAATTCGCTTTGGAAGTTTGAGGCCTAAGTTAACAACGTGACTTTGTATGATCATCATCAACGGAACTTTGTTTCTTGAATATTTCTGATTTCTTGGAAGTTGAAAAAGGAACCATACAAGTATCATATGCATGTGAGTCTATACAACTTGAATGATAATCCTAAAGATCACAACTTTTTTTACGCTAATTTGTTGAAAGTTCGATTTTTCTCATCATTTTTACTCGAATAACCTGAAAGATCATACAACCCTTTAGTGCCAATCATCCGAAAGACAACACTTTTTTTAGTGCTAAAAAGTTGAAAATTGGAACCGTAGTACGTTCTTTTTGAATTTAACAACCCGAACAATCCAAAGGTCATACTAGTCTGTAGTGCTAAGAAAGTAATAATCCCAAGATGATTTATAGTCTAACAACCCAAACAATCTGAAAGAATGCTGAGAAGTTGATTGTTGGATTTTTAAAGATCGAAAAGTCAAATAAAAGAAAAAGCCAACAAGACCATGATTCCTGAATGTAGACAAGCATAGCTGGATTCAACATATGTAGCCACGTTTGCATGAACAAAAAGCAAGACAAGCCACTTAGAATGTATGGATCTGTCCAGGCTAGCTATGCATGGATTTGCGCTCACTCAACTGTACACCTGTAGAAAAATCTCCTTAAATAATTATCTCATTTGGACTCAAATTTCGGCTTAATATATTGTTTTTGCATGACTTATTAGACAGGGACCATTCTAATATGCCATTTCTAGTCAATGTTTCACAAAATCACAATCATGTATGTCACCACATATAGGTTGTTTTTCCAATTTGGAAGTGTATGTTTGAAATGTTTATATTGGAGACATTATAAACATTGATTTTGATGGGGATTAATGGTAGACGTAAATTTTTGATTGATAAATATAATAGATTATATTGTGAAAAAATGGATAAATTGACACTTTTTTAGTGTCATAATATGTCAGATATGTGTTTAGTAAATTAATGCTTTTTTTATATATATTTTATGCTCTATGATTCAAATTTACGACCTTAAACGTAATGATTGTCATTTAAAACCAATTAGTTATAATTTAATTCTAGTTCATAATCCATTATTTTAAATCAAAATTTTCAAGCCATATACAATACATTAAAAATGCATATTATATTATTTAGGAGTGTCAATTCGTATTATCGTGTCATAATTGTACTATGCTATTTATATATTATAAATCATTATACAAGACATAAACATTACAAAAAATTGAATTTGTGTCATGTTGTCGTGTCAGAGATTGACAATCCTAATATTATTATTGACTATACATATCGTAATTTTTAAAAGGTGCCATTTTTTTCAATGTATAATCTACTAAATTTATAAATATGTTGTTTACATATGTAATTGGTTACTCAATCCATCACAAATAAACACTTCTAATTAAAAAGAAAGGTAATTAACATTTTTTAATATTTTGTGAAATTTATAAATATGTTGTTTATATATATAATTTGCTACTCGATCCATCACAAATAAACACTTCTAGTTAAAAAGAAAGAGGTAATTAACATTTTTTTATGGATATATCTGATTCTTTCTGATTGTTTTGTGAGAGTTGAAGTATGAACCAGTCATATCTAATAAACTGAGAGAGAAAGAGAGCGAGCAAGAGCATGATTGAGAAATAAAAATGTTGGGAGTTCAATTAAGACTAATTTAGTAGGACCCATGTGGTAGTTAGGGCTATGCCTATTGTAAAATTGGAGAGAGCATTTATGTGGAAACCCAATTCCACCTACCCATCTATTTTTTTATATTTAGAAATGAACCAATTTGCAACTTTGCATTGAGATTTCATTTCAGCTCTCTTCTCTTCTTTTCAAGGGAAAGGAAAAACTTTGGGGTTGTGTACACGTGTTGTACACATGTACTTCCTAAAAATAAATTACTTAATGTCATTTCATTGCATTATACTTTGATGGGTGAGTTGATTTGGTAGGTGAAATCAATTTTTGAGGGAATATTTGGAAGGGAAAAAGCAATCTTGCATATATTCTTAGGATAAAAGGAGGTATAAGATAAAATTGATTAGAGATGTAAAATTACTGGAAAGAAACTCATTTAAGTGGTCAATATGCTAATCCCAATCTAATTTTGGTGGCAGAATATCATAATGAACACTTATAGAATAAGAAAAACCATCAATGTAGCTCTTTTCTAGATTTTGTACAAGAATTTTCACCAGATTTTTTTAGAATACGTATGAATAAAATAATAAAACACTAACTTATCAAAAAGAAATATAATTCAATGTGCATATGATCGTTTTATTTATTTTTTGGTTCTTTTCTTGTTGTATAAAGAAACTGAAAAAGGAGTATCCAATTCAAATAATTGCATCTATAGTTTTAAAGTCAATCTGGAGTTAAGAAAAGTGGGTTTTTCCTTTTATACTTTACGCTACAAATTCATGGGAAAAGAAAATCCAAGTAGGGTTTCTACAAATCATGATCATGTGGTATCAAATGTGGTTGGTGCGAGACCCATATATTTGTGTTTGCATAATGTCTACCAAGATTATTCTAACTGACATGATATAGGATATGTACGTAGCTAATAGTATGATTCTAGCGAGTGATTTATGAAGATGGAGCTAAGAGAAATTTCAGAATTGTTATAGAGTCTATTTCGATGATAAAATTAATAATATATCAAAAAAATATGATAATTGAAACACACTATCTTGTTTGGTGTAAAAAAGGTATATCACACATATATAATGGATAATTATAAGTTTTCAAATAATAAAAATAGCAACAATATGATTTTTTTCTTAAACAAATATGTTATATATTATCATTTTGTGCTGAAAATATACTAAATACTAGTTGATGAGGAATTTAATCTCAGCCATAAGATATCGGCTCTTTCACTAATCACAACCCATTAATCTAATCCACATGCCCTAGGAACACGTAATCAATGAATCCAAAAATAGCTTCTTCTCTTTATGGCATGCCTATACATACATACGTTTTAGGCAGATTCAGGCCCATTCCATAACTCTAAAATCTCGGTCCAGTCTTGTCCCGACAGAACAGAGATTCGGAGATTTCAGATCGAACAGGATAGTAGCGAGACAAGTCGGGATTCCGAGATTTAGAAAAAAAGTAAGATTAAATATAACTATAAAAAATCTAATTTCAATCTATCAAATCTACACTAGATACGTACAATCAAGTATCCATCCAAAATTTTGAATAGATTAACTAATTTTACATCAACAACACAAAATGAATATCATGTTATAGAACTTTAAGTGCAAAAGCTGAATGCAAATAGTGTATATAATCTCTTGGATCAAGTTTAACTCTTCAATAGGCATTCAAGTGTGAAGTGCGAGCAGACTGCGTGAAAGATTAAAGCGAAAAGCGGCGCCATCAAGCTATGAAAACAAGAGTTGAAAACAACAAGTAAACAGTTGGGTTAGGGTTCTCTCTATTTGTTTGTGGCAATTTTCAAAATGCGGGTCCATAATAATTACATCATTTTTAAAATGGAATTTGTCAGACGATGTAGTTTCAATTTTCATTTTATATTAATAGAGTTTTTTATATTTTCTAATTATATTTTAAATAAAAACTATTTTTTAAATATCATTCTTCTATCTTTTATATATGTATGTATGTTTCGATTCTAGTTCGGTTCTTTATTAGGAGATGGTTCTCAATACGAGTATTGCTTAAAATCCAAAACTATTCTATGTAATAATTTCGGGATGGTTCGGTTGGGAGAAAATAAAAAGTGAATTGTTCTTTCAATCTAAATATTCGGTTATCTTCGAGTCCCGTGGGCGACCCTACGTACGGTATCTCATACACCCTATGGATCACTTTCAACCAATTGACAACTGACACATCAAGCTGCTATATATGTGTGAAAATAACGTATGGGAATAAAATAAATTAGGGATTAGAAAGAGAAGAAACAAAAAAAAAGTATGGTTATAAAATCTAATTATTATGATGTATAAAACAAATTACAATGATATAATCTCTAAACATTGATCCTAAACAAAATTGTAACTTTTTAAATTAGTTTTTGTTTTCTTCATTGTCTTTTTTCTATATTAATCTATTTAATTTTTGAGAAGACCATATATTAGTCTATATATATATGATCTTAATAGTAACCCCTTTCAAATTGGACACTTGAAAATGTTAACACAATACTTATAAAACTTGCAACCATAAATTTATGAAAAAGATAAATGATGAATTGTTCCATCGGTATGGTTCAACGGGAATTAGGTAGCACAAGACATTAAAATAATTGAGATGTAAAGATCATAATTAGTAGAGTCAACTAAGTTGGTTGAAGTTTGTAGGAGAGAGGATTCAGAGGTGCACATGCATGCAAATGGCAATCAAGAAACTTGTTCCCTCCCAATTTCACTTTAAATAAGAACTTCCTTTCCATTAATTGTAAGACACCAACTTTGTCTTCTCTCCTTTCTGTCTATTATTCTGTGTCTTTTTACAGTTTTCTTTAATTGTAATCGGCAAAACCCTACTTCAATAATGGATTCACATATCTACCTACATATACCAGCTGTTTTATTACTTGCCCATGATGTTATTATAATTATTTATTATTTTTTAATCAATATTGAGATTAAACTATGCAAATTCACTCTGTATGTGCCTAATTAGAGAAGATTTTAGTGCTTGTAATTTAGTGTTGGAGGCAACTATCCAACACTTAACTACTATTTTATTAGGGCAAAGAAGAAATTGAACGGCCAACTGGCCAAGTCTAGTTAGTCAATTGACTTTTTCATTTGTAGGGCTGAATTTTGATACAAAATTAATTGTCCATCCTTTAATAGTGAAAGTAACACTAATGTTATCAATTAAGATACACGGAAGAAAGACAGAAAAAAAAAAGTCTTCTTTTACAAGTAAAAATTCTTCTTATCCAAGTTAATTAAGATTTTTATTGAAACTAAAACTCTCTCTACTTAGTAGGCGAATTCTTCCTACGAGTTCTAATATTTCTTCATAGTTAATACTTGACCTCAAGATCTTTAATTAAAAAAAGGAAATTATATCAGTCTACTATAATTTTTGATGACAGAAAGAAGTCTTCTACAACAAGTTGAATTATTGAAAAGAAAAAATGGATAGCCAAAAAAAGGCAAAACAAAACCCTAAGCCCACAAAATTGTGACGATGGAAAGGAAAAAGAGATGAAAATGGCATATGAAGAAGAAGGGTCGTATTAACCCACAAAATAAGAGAAAAAATCAAGGGGGTGTGATGTGAGTGAGAAAGAGGGAAGAAAACAAAAGAGTTAGGCAGGAGTAAGGTGTGATTGGTTATTTGAAAAATTGTGTTGTTGCCTTGTTGGTGTTGTGGGTTCTTACAAAAGGCTTCTAGAAGGACAGACCGAACATCAGATGGAGTTAGATTGCAACGTTTAAATAATGTTGTTTAACACGTAACAAAAAGACCGCAATGGAACATGATGAAATAATAATACTATATAAAGAAAGAAAGAAAATAGGTAGGAGGCGATGAGTAAGAAAGAGACATTAAAGGGACAGGAAGAAGCAGAACCAAGAATTTATAAGAAGCGACACATGGTAGTTGCCTTGCTGATCTCATCCTTCTACCAACCAAATTATCCCTCTCCTCTTCTCTCCATCTTCCAACCATTATCTTTTCCTCTCCAAACCCTACCACTTCGGTTTTCACCAATTGGGGCCAACTGATTTTGATGAATTCTAAGTGATAAATCATAGAAATTTAAAGCGTTTGTTTGTGGTAAATTAATATGTAAATTATCCATTGGTAAATTAGTAGATTATAAGATAAAAAAAGGTAAAAATATTATAACACGCATTTTTTTAGAACTTGAATACACTTGAATACTAAATGTGCAAATATACGTATTCTGTTAATAAATAAATTGGATAGATTATATAATAAAAAATTTAAGAATGCTATGTTTTTAAGAATTATATTTATATTGAATATATAAATAAGCGAAACGCGTCAATTATCAACTCTCTCCACATATATTTCCGTCCGAATTAAATAAAAACTACTTCTTCTATTTGATTAGAATGTCTATAATAATGATTAGTACCTAATGTTTTACTATGTAAACTATTTTGCAATTTATAACTTTCAAAATCTGTCACAAAGAAAGGTTTAAAATTAAAACCCACCTTGTAGTGAATTCGGTTCGTAGATTTTTATAAATATGCAGATAAATTTTTGTAACAAACCACTAGCTAGGAACACAAAACCTCCAGAGCGTTCACTGTGATTAAGTTGTATTTCAAATTTATATAATTTTTAAAAATATACGATTATTGGTGGCATTTGATTCCACCATTAAGATGTTATTTCTTTTATTTTGGTAAATTACACATATAATTATGAATTTCAAATCTGTTAAATATAAGTACTTGAAATGTACAAATGAAAAAGAAAAATCTTTCTGGTGACTCCAATTGAGATGATGAAAAGCATATCTTTTGCATATATAATATCAGACCGATCATGTTAACTTTAGAGACAAAAATATCATAAAATATGGATATAAGAAAATTTTACATTACTAATTCAAATCTCATAGCTCACGAAGTTGCTATTGACTTAAAAACTGCAAATTGTAAAAAGCTTCTATATATAAATCAGAAGTTACACACAGTTTGATACAAATTTTAAAAAAATTGTTTAAGTTAATCAAAGTGGATAAATCACCACAAACTACAGTACAGTGGTAAGGAACTTTCAGTCTTGTGTGTGACCTGGGTTTAAACCCGTGGAGCGCCCTAGTTCAAGTTTTTTCATCTTGGGTTCTATGTTGGCGTCAAGGTGACGCAAGATTAGCTTCCGGTCTCAAAGCGAATATTTTGTAATGAAGGAGAGTTCGCATAGCCATGTCTAGCGAGAGTCGTTATAATTAGTCGCTCCCTCTTTCATTAATCTTCCGGGGAAAAAAAAGTGGATAAAGAATCTGACTTTGCTTCTTTTTGAAACTATCAGACATAAATTGGTTTAAATAATATGAAGAGGGGGACATGTATAAACTGAAATTAGTAGATGCCAACTATGAGATCCATCAGCATAATTTTTTTTTTTAATTTTTAATATGGGTTTGGTCTAAATTCAAGTTTCATTACATGTTCTCTAAACCTAATTCGAAGGTCGGTACACGTTATCTTCTACTTTGTTAAAGAAAAACTTTAATTTAATTAGAGTGGACACGTGAAGCTTAATTCACTCACAATTATCATCACCTGATTATGTTCCTTTTTATCAATTAAAATGTTAATGAGTTTTTAGTAAGAATGATTATAAAACTAATTCTTACAGCATAATTAAATACTACAATCAGTTCGTGTAATTAAGGACATACTTTAATTCTCGATCATTTTAAGATATTTAATTATGGATGAATGATACTGAATATATTTTCCAAAAATCGATCTAAGGTCTAACCGATGTATTAAGATTCACAGATGACTTGTTCAATTATAAGAAATTGAATCCTAATATTCAAAGTGTACAACCAACTACTCAAATTAATTTCAATTCACGTTTGATAAATGATTTTAATATCACTAAATTACATACCATCGCTAATATGTTGAACTTGAATTTGATTCTTCAGAATCGCTTTGGTGGAGATTCATTGACACTTATTTCACTTGAAGGTATTAATCTTATGGGAGTATTTTAGAGAAGGATCATAGCTTTGACCAATATCTTTTCATGTTGTAAAAGGCCAAAAAAAAAAAAAAGGGAATCAAGAAGATAAGAGAGAAAAGACCTTTATAGATGTGATTGGGACCTACCTAATATATTAAATGTCCAAACCCTTCTCTGTACATCTCTTAACCAATTAATGTAATAAATACAATTCCCTAGCTAACTACCTCAGCGACTCAAAACAATTCTTCTCCATTTTTATCGGTTCAAGCATTTGTCCTGTTTCTTTTAAATCTTTGCCATCAATAGCAAAACTTCACTTCTCTAGAGTCTAATTATTGTTTGAATGATAAATAATAAATACCCTTTATATTAAGTAAAACAATTTAAAATAATTATTATCGAGGCTATAGTAAAATAGTTTGAACTTTTTTTTACCTTCGATCAAATTTTGAATATAGAAAAATTTTAAAATTTAGTAAGCAAAATTAGAATATTGCTGCTTGAAAGTTTATCGAACTCAAATTTAAATTAGTTTGGGAATTAAAACAATTCTCACCATATAACTACTCTACTTAAAAAAAAAAACAGTAACAATCTCTATTTTTTACTATAATCGACCGTAAACACATACCTGATAATCATACCCATTAAGATAACGATAATCATAAATACTTTTTCTACAAGGTAATGAAATAAGAGTAATTATGGGGAAAAAAAAGAGGAAGAACGAACAAAATTTAATACAAATTTAGCATGAAAAATCTTCTATTTCTTTTTTGAGGAAACTTGCACACTTTTTTTGGGCAGTTTAATTCTTTAGTTACCAACAGAGTAGAGGTTACATTGGATCATATGAACTAACTTAAGTTTTGATCAACTACTAATTAAAAACTAAAAGGAAAACACTAATTAGTGAAGAAAATATGTAATTAATCCAAAGGCCTCAATTATCTGTATAAACTGTCAGGAGTTACTGTAGTTCCCAAACCATTGTTACTATATCCACATGTTTGACCTGTCTGAAATCCCAAATTGTAACACAGACACAAAGTTGTTGTTAAAGCTTTCGGAGTAACAATTGTTGCAGTATTACTGGTCACTCCAAAAAACTTGTATGCACTGAACTCCTGTTGTGTCTGATTGGCTTGCTTTAAGTGATCATTGAGATTGATGGTAGAAGAACTGGTGACTTGTTGTTGCTGACGTGGCAGGCCTAGTGAGAGCTCAAGATTAAGTTCATGGCCAACTGGGTTGTGAACTACTCCTTCTGTTGTCACTCCACTACTGCTGTTTGAATCTTCAGCGGAGTCATTTCGTAGTTTTAATGTATTAATGATGTTGGTGTTGCTGTTGGTGTTGATTATGTTGTAATCTGCAGGTTGAACTTTCATAAATTGTGCCATTAATGATGAATTTTGTGTCTCTAATCGAAAATTATTGCTGCTGTTGTTGCTGGTGTTGTTGTTGCTGGTACTACTGTTACTTTTGTTGTTGGTGCTGCTATTGGTGTTGTTGGCGGCGGCGGTGGTGGAGTTGAGAGGGCGGTGTGTTTGAGGATCAATACCTCTGTTATAGAGCTTTCTTTTGATGTGTGTGTTCCAATAATTCTTGATTTCATTATCAGTTCTTCCAGGTAAGCGAGCAGCAATTAGAGACCATCTGAGATAGACCAAGAAAATGGAATATTAGAGCAAGAAAACAAGAACCCAGTTGAGATTTTTTTTAATAAATGTGTAAAGAAGTTGGCATACTTGTTTCCAAGCAAGCTGTGAAGGTTTATAATGATTTCTTCTTCTTCTTCGGTGAAGTTTCCCCTCTTTAAATCAGGTCTCAAGTAGTTAATCCATCTGAGTCTGCAACTCTTCCCACATCGAAGTAAACCTAAACAAAACGCAACAATACAATTAAATCGGTCCAACATAAAAGTCTAGACGGAAGTCACAAAAGTATCTTGGTAACATACCAGCTGCCTTAGGAAGAGACCTCCAACAACCTTCACCATGAGTTTTGATGTAGTTGATGAGCCTCTCGTCTTCTTCTTTGGTCCATGCACCTTTGTTGGTATGTTCTTTCTCACAACAAGGAGATCTACCCATGTTTAATTAATGTCTTTGGTTTCTTTTTGTGGCACAATCTTTTGTGTCCAATGAAGACAAGACTACTTTGAGTTTCAAGGGAAAAAATAGGGAGAGAAGAGAAAGGTGAGTGTGTGGAGATTTGGAATTGGCGAACAAGTGGATGGAGGAGGAGGAGGAAGGAATATAAATGGGAGGGGGTGGAGAAGAGGGGAAATGGGTGTTTGTTGCAATTGACTGGGACCCTCTTTTTTAATTTTTATTTTTTGTTTGTTTTGATAAATATTATAAGTTAAAAAAGAAAGAGAAATAATGTTTCGAGTGCTGCCATGGTATTTGACGGGGTTGGTGAGAAAGACGAGTGGTCTCAATTTAAGTTAGTGCTAGATTTGGAAGGTAGCTCTACTTTTCATGTTTGTGCCAATATTTTGCGTCTTTCTTTTTCATTGTTTTGCTCTCTTATGCCTCTATTTTGTTGCATTTGTCTTCCCCGGCCTATTTCTTTTTTTCTTTTTCCTTTTTTCGTCTTCACTCATAATAGCTCCTTCAAATTCAAATGAACACTCCCATGTCTTATGTAATATACAATTCCTGTCCCTATATTTACTTGGAGGTTTGAGCAACTTGACAATATTGCGAGTTCAAATTTCTAGAATTCGGATTTTTTAGGCTAGTTTTTATCTCTCTCAGAGTGAATGAAGAATTAGTCAAATAGATACTTAAAACAAATATTCCAAATTATTTATAGAAATATAAATACCACAAAGTTGAACATGGTTACTAACAAATTATCGGTTACTAAAATTTTGAGAATACAACTAATTGCCGCCTAAACACGACTATATATATATATATATATAATATAATGTAATTTAGTACATATGTAATCTTATTTTATGAATAAATGAATTGTGTTCAGAAAAGTATTTACAAAATCTATTCATTGAAATAAAAATTATGTTCAACAAAAGACTTGTTGGTTTGATGATAAACATATTAATTTTAAATAAAAATAAAAATTATTATTTACAAGAAATAAGCATAAAAAAATGTGGCCTGTAAAGTTTTCCAAGCTTTGACCCTTATCTTTTGAATTCTTTCAAAATAGGACATTTGTAGGATCGATGGATGCTACGCCTAGTAGTAGAAGTAACTAACTTCCGCTACCTTCCTTGAATCAGTTCTTGTTTAGCTAGATTTTTCTTTTTAAATACTTGTTTTCTTCCCTTAATCTTCTTCTTGATTCTTAAATTTTTTTTGGGTAGTGTTGTAGTTGCCTGGTGTATAGCTTTTAGAAAACAAGAATATAAATATAAAATGAACATATTAAAACAAGATTTTAACAAAATGGTTGATTTGATAAAATAATGAAAATAAAGTAATCAAAACTTTTTTGAATCACAATATATTTGAATAGTAATAAAAAATATGCATAATTCACAAATAAATATGCAAATGCTAAAACAAAGGAATTAGTTATTAAAGATATATTTTTTCTTATAACAAAGAAAAGCGAATGGAAGAAGGCGACTCGATTTTGTTAAATTTATACGGATTCTTTCTAATTATGAAATGTTCAAGTGAATTATAATTGAATAAAATGAAAATTAGGGCTTTTAATTCGTCATCACATCATTAGTCTTGAGACTTGATGAAATAATCTAATTAAAGTGTGACCAAATTATTTGTTCCAAAAATAAACTAAAGTACATTGAAAACGCTTACTTAAAAATTAAACCTAATTATATAGCTTAATAAAAGCAAATCTTAACATCTAAACTATCGCATATAACACGATATTTAGATTATGGGCGTTTTATATATCGAATGTGTTAGTTATGTATAGGGTTCTTGATCTGCAATTGCTTTGCAACAGATGGAACCATCTAATTCCATTTGACATTAGAGACACCAAAATCATTCATATAATTTAGTTGAAAAGAGAAGGAAAAAAAAATCTCAACTTAAAAGAAAAGCCAACTTTATGCGGCATTTAAAAAGTTTTTTTTTATTATTTTGAAATGACAAAACATTTCTTCTTTTAGATTCCAAGTGGATGCACTATGTTGGGAGTTGTTATCAATTAAAAGGGACATCATTCTAGAAACAAAATATTTCTTAAAAAGGACTAAGAACTTGAAATTATTTTAAATAGGAGCATTATAAACTTAAAACTTCAAATTTAGTTAGATAAAATCTCGAAACACAAAATATCTTTAGTAATCTTTCATAATGAACACAATTAATTAAATAAACACAAACAAAAATTAAGATTTGATATAAACATGAACCGTGAAACGAACACACAAATTGAACATATATTCTAGCTAGTTTTGAATAATTTTTTTTAACTAGTTTGGCTTGTAATTTGTGGGAAATTGAATAGTGTATATATTTAATTTAGGGTTTCTTTGATGGGGAAGGAGTGAGAAGGAAGAAATAAGAGTTGTGGAGGCATATGAAATTTGGTGAGACGAGGAAGTGGTTGCAATAATTAATAGTAAAAAAGCAATCTACAAAACAAAACTATATATGAATGTGATAACGAATTAAAGTCATTTTCACAATCGAACCAACCAACCAACCTGCCTGCATCATCCCATCTCATCCCATTCCTCTAGAGACTTTCACTATATTATGTCACATTTCACAGCCGGCCTTCACCTTCTCTATATTTTTATACACCTTGCTTATGCCCATCTTCCTATCTTTTAAGTTTTCTTCCTTCTAGAAGGACTTGGGGAACTAACTATTAATCATTACATAAAAAATTAGCCTTATATTAATACCATATGTTAACATACGTAGCTCTATATAATTTACTTAATCTACTGCTGTTATTTAGTTTGTGTTCACTCTATTGAAGACTCATACTGTCATACGGGAAAACGATCATATATAGTTTATCACGTAGGAATACCTTTTGCCCTAACAAAATTTCATCTTAATTATATTCGTCCAGTCATTATAAAATTAAACCACTCTTTTAGTCTTATTGTTACAAGATCGAACAACTTTGGTCCTCCATTTTAATAACGTCTACACGTAATTCTACACTATTACATGAGACTTTAGTTACGGTGCGAAAAAATTTCAGTCCCATTGATGTACAGAACGAACACGATATGAAATTTTCAAACACAAATCCATCGTAGGCGCCATGGAGCAAAGAGAAAGCAGAAAATGAAAAAGCAATAAACTTATCATAGATAAATTTTTGTTTAAAAAACACTCCGACCAAAAATTCTCTATAGTACTATAACCAATACCATCACTATAAACTTATCATAGAAAATAGTCATATGTAATTTTATAGTAACTTATCATTATATATAACTTTATTTATCTGAATCATTTGTTTGATCTACCAAAAACAAATATATATAGTGAATAACTACAAAATAGACATTAATCACAATTTTACTCATTGAAATTCAAATATCCCGGATAACATTTTTTAGACTTCGCAACGATTTCTGATGTATTCTCTTGAATTCATTTATGGAGAGATTAAAACTCAATTCACAAAATTTGATTTGAGAATTTTTTTTACCATGAATTGATTTGATTTGAGAATTTTATATCAATAAATAATAATATAGATGATGATGGAAGAAGCAATAAATCATAGTTTGGTGACCCACCCAAAATATGGCTCCATAGTTTGCCTACCTCATCTTCATGGAGGGACAAATATGTGGGCCTTTATCTTCTTCTTCTTTTTCTTCTTCTTTATTGTGTTGTTCAGTTTTTATATATAAATATACATGTATATATTCTAATCCAAGATTCTTTTTGACTGAATAGACATCAGTCTTATTAGTAATTCTTTAATTATTTTTGTTGGTTTTGGAAGATATGAGTCAGGGGTCCACAGTACATCAGATTAGCGCACACACCATGTTTTAGCATCATATTTATCTCCTAATTATTTAATTGGCTTAACACTTAATTTACCCCTCAAACTTACACATTTTCTTCTTGTATCACCCTAAATTTTTTAAGTGTTCAATTTACTCCCTGAACTTGTTAAAATTCTCTCAACTAAAGGTTTTTTCAATGTGTTTAAATTTCAGAATCTTTCAGTTTACCTTCAAATTATCACTTCTAGATGTAGAAGGTCAAAAAATAATAATAAAATCTTGTAATAAACCCGTGATAAATTAAGAAAAGTTGGTAAATTGCTCAGTTTAATCAAGTTTAAGGTATAATTGAGACATTTTAAGTAAGTTAATAGGGTTCTTGAGACAGTTTAAATAAATTTAGGGGGTAAGTTGAACGCTCGAAAAGTTTAGGGTGTTAGTAGAAGAAACCGTGTAAGTTTGGGGGGTAAGTTATGTATTAGTCCTATTTAATCATTAGTGGGAGATTAGCATTACCCACTTCATTATTGATACTTGATTTCTACTTTGAATACCACACTTCATTGTGTTTCCCCATTTAACTATTCCTTAATTACATCCTTTCATGTACTTATGGTTTTTTTTTCATTCTTAATCCAAGACTCTAAATTAATCCAGTGAGATATCTCTTTACTACAAAGGTATTGTTAGTTGCTATATAAAGGTATTCCTCTGTTATAAGCAAAGTTGATTAATAAATTTATGAGATGTCCCTCTTTTTTATAAAAAAAATATGAAGAGAATTTATAGTACTTAACCTTATATTTTTATCTACTGTTATGTGTCTAAAACTCCAAAGTTTTTGAAATTGGCCAACTGCGTGGTTCCTGGCTTTTATTTACATGGGATGAATTTAACAGTCCATTGTCCAAAGACCAGCTGGGGGGAATTGGGCTTTAGTGCAAATTCATAATATTAACAACTAAATTCAGCCTAAACTAAACAAGCCTTTAAAAAAAAAAACAAAAAGAGAAAAAAAATTAATCATCAACGTCAAAATAAGACTTCTGACTCGCAGATGAAAACGGTTTGAATTGCAACTATACTAGTAGAACAATATTACGAACTATCTTTTTAATAAACTTTTGCAATGCAATATTACTGCAGAGACGATCAAAGATATCATACATAACACTTTCAACTATAGAACAAGGGAAGACACAATTACGTTTCCAATATAAGAAGACAAACCAACACAACAAAAAAAAAATCTAAAATACTAAAAGCACGAATCTAACTGCAGCAAATTACAATTCCACATACAAGAAGTGGCGATAGTGATGATATGAGGAGGCAACAAATTAAATGGCAGAAGACGTCGATAGCAAAAACGCCAACATATCTTAGATGGAAAGAGGCGATAATGGAGGTCGTGACAACGACAATAGAGAGGAAGGGCATCTCCAATGTATCACCAAATTCTTAAATTTAGTGTGGTTTTCATACGATTTTACTCTAACGTATGACCAAAACACCAAATAAATTTAGTGTAATAAATAGTGTTATACCAAATATATTGTGACACTGTTTATTGCACAATCTTCACACCATTTTTTCTTGTTTATATTCAATAAAAAAACATTATTTTTGATATTTTATTTAAATTTTGTTATTTGTTTTTATTGAATAATTATTATAAATTGGCTATAATAATATTTTTGTTCCTTGTTTATTTTTGTATTATATATTATATTTTTACTTTAAATTTTAAATTTAATATTACTAAATTAAAATTTATTTATAATGTAATTTAAATATAATTTATGATGCATATTTTAATAATAAAAAATTAAATACATAAGATAAAAAATAATTATAGAAATTCTCAAACACTCATATCCAAATATTT